>JAPKLX010000571.1:70114-90597 GCA_026898415.1 Leonotis leonurus
CTAAACGTGCAGGATATGAATGAAGAAGACGTGGGTGCTTTGTCGTGCTTTTGTCGGACTCCATAGTAGCTGACTCTTGGGGGTTCTACGTGTCTTCATACACGTAGGATTTTATTATGCGATCCTGAAAGTTCCGCTGCTAGACTTCTATGTAATAGATCTGAAACTAAACTCTAAATTCTGTTATGTAATATAATGAGCTTATGTCTCTGACTTTCCGATTTACGGGATTGGTCCTTATTTATGTTATGAAAGGAATAATTATTTTTCTTTCTCTTGTCATTATTCCTTTCATTGGTCATGTTCCCGGCTTTACCAGAATTAGTAGAAAGCGGGCGTGACAGAATCTCTCTATCTTTTCCCTTGATTTGTTCTTCTAAATCAGTTACTTTGGCAATGAATTGGGTGTTAGCTGTGCTCAATATCTGTTCAGATTTCTTCAGCTTATCATTTTCTTCCACAACTTCTCTAAACAGTCTTTTGATGCTCGAATAGCTCTTGAACATCTCATTAACTTCTTCCCATGAGTATTCAGATTGATCTTCTATTCCCTGTTCCAGATCATTATCATTTGAAGAATTGGAATTGCAAGAATTTACCTCGACTTCATCCAGACCGTTGTCTAGTCCCACATAGCATTCATCCCAGCTTTCTTCATCATTAGCATAGAATGCTTCATCAATCTCTCATGAGCTATCTAAAAAATGGCTCGAGCTGCTTGATTCTTCTTCAGCTAGAATGGCCTTGCGTTCATATTTGAGTTTTCGATCTCTTTTTGCTCTTAACTCTTCTCTTTGGCTTTTAGACAGATCAGGACAATCTGTTTTGAAGTGACCTATTCTACCACAACCAAAGCAGGTATAATCTATTGAGTTAGATATTTTTGAGGATTTACCTGTCTGTTGTTTTGACTCATCCTTGCTATCAGATTGATCATTGTCACGTTTCTTGTAGAATTTGATTTTGTTATTTTTGTAGAAACGTCTGAATTTCTTCGATCTGACCTCCATCTTGTCCATACGTTTAGCAATCATTGCAAACTCTTTTAGCTGTTTGTCATAACCCTTCTCTTCATCTGGTGCAGTAGAATCAGAGGGTTCATCTGTTTTGCTCTTCGCTTTGAATGCTACTTCTTTGTCCTTCTTTGAACTACTTTATGCCTTTTTGGACAGATGATCTGGTCCATGAATTCTTTGGATATCACATTCATAACCTTCAAGATGATCAAATAAAGCTTCCGTAGAGAGTTCATTGAAGTCAGCACGAAGTGGTTGCATTGCAGCGTATATATCCCAGCTAGGTGGAAGTGCTCTGAGTACTTTCATGTTTTTCTCTCTTTGAGTATATTTGTTCTTATTGAACGCTGATATCTCAAGTAGGATTCCAGTGAATCTCATTTTCATTTTTTCAATGGTCTCGCCTGGTTTCATTTTGAATTCATCGTATTTATTGCAGGCAAGTGATAGCTTGGTTTCAATCATGACTTCAGATCCTAGACACAAGTCTCTTAAGGCTTCCCATATCTCTTAGGCAGTGTCCAGATCTTGGATTTTGGCCAGATGTACGCCTTTGACTGTGCTAGATATGATTCCTTTAGCAAAGTCATCCAGATTGGCTTCGCGACATTCCTCTGAAGTATATTTTCTTGGATCTTTAGGAACTATCTGTGTATTTACTCCAGTTGAAATAGTTACAATCTTTTCTTCAGTGATCTCTAGTGGACCTTCTTCAATTACTTTCCACATCAGATAGTGATGAGCTTTGAGTGCTGTTTTGATTCTGAAACTCCATTCTCTATATTCTTGGATAGAGAATTCTTCACACGCCCTGACAACAGAAGATTCCATAACAAATAGTATGCACATGAATGAAAGCAGGTTTTCCTAGATCTATTCAAGTTGATCACGCAGGTATTAACCCTGTGAAACAAAACAATGGTCTTATGAACCACTGCTCTGATACCACTTGTTGGTCCCGAAAGAGCAAGGTTTGGTGTATGGGGGGGGGGGAATACACCAAACATAGACTTTTCAGTTTACTTGGTTGATTATTAGAGAGTTCAAGCTATTCTTAAACAAGAAATTGCTCGGTAGATGACTGACCAGATCGATAGACAGATCGATAGCAGGTCAATCAAAACAGAATGCTCTCTAGTGTAAATATTTAGATAATAATAAGAGTGATCTTATTATTTCCTAAGTATTGAGTGTGTGTGCGGTAATATGGTGGATTTAGATGGTGCTCTTATATAGAAAACCTTAATGACTAATCAGATTGTTAAAGCAGGTTAATTGAGATGCAGTCTATATGGAAGTGTAAGAAGTTAGAATAAATAAACAACTGAAAATAAATATGCAGAAAGGTAAATGACACAGTTGTTTAACGTGGTTCGGGAAATCCCTACATCCACGATCTGATCAGAACCAGACCAGATTATCCACTACTTGGATACTCTTCTTCTTTATACTCGTGGAGAACGAGTCACAAGTCTCAAACACAATCTGGTTAAGACTTATGCACGAATGAGGGACGTGTCCCTTTACAACAGATTATCTCTACGTTACCACTAGAAAACTACTAGCTAGCAGGGTGATCTCCTTTCTCAATAAGACAGACTTGAATCGAGGTTGGGTTGATGTGATTCAGAATCACGAACAGTTTGAAGTCTTGATTCTGATGTTGAGATTGATTGCTTGAGAGTGTTTGATTGATGTTGCATCTATATACTCCAGACTTTGAACTCCAAATATATATAGGCTTTGAATCTTGAAATTCTAGCCGTTGTTGATTGGCGTGGAATTGATTGAGATTGCCAATCACTGATGTCCATCATATCTGTTCTTGCCTTGTAAAAACGTTGACTCAATCCTCTAAGTATGGAAAGTAGATCATTAACGGTTACTTTCCTTCTTCGTGTCAATCAAGGATTCTTCTTCCAAACCCTATTGGATGGATTTCATTATTGACGTGGCAGGTGGATATGATGTGTAGAGTGATGTCATCTGGTGGTTTGATGACTCAGTCGATCTGGTGCTTCGCTGTGATCATCGATCTGGTCGAAGACTGTAATTGCAGATCGATTTCTTCTCTTTGAAAAAAAATGTCTTGGTCTTCAACCTTGACTATAATAGAAATGATTTCTATAGGAATATCTCCTTTACATGCTAAGTCATCTCCTAACCTGTTCTCTATCAGAATTCACTTTATGCGTAGTGATCTGTTAACATGTGGAACAGTTTAACTCTAATTAAAGCTTGTAAAGACTAAGTGTGTTTCGAGAGATCATCATCAAAACCAAAATACTTCGGGGTTTCCAACAATACTCTTCTTCTTTATACTCGCTGCGAACGAGCTACAAGTTTCAAGCACAATCTGGTTGAAACTTATGCACAAATAAGGGTCATGTCCCTTTACAACTTACAGAAAACTACTGTAACTGGATTCCTTCACGTCAATCCACTAGAAAGCTACTAGCTAGTGAAGTTATCCTTCCTTCTTCTCGATAAGACAGACTTGAATCGAATTGGTGTGATTTTGATCACGAACAACTTAGAACACGATTTGGTGAGCAAAAATCTTCTCAAGTAAATCCTTCGATGAGTGAGTTGATTTCTGAGCAGAGTAACAGATTGTTGATCGTTGATGATAGTATATATACTCTTCCAATCTTGGTTCCAAGCTTTTTATAGGTGTAGAATTTAAAATTTTAACCGTTGGTCTTGATTGGTTTGAAGTAAATGAGATTTACCAATCAAGAGATAGGAATCCCTGATTTATCTCTTCTTGCCTTTGGAAGGATTGACTGAATGTTTAATAATTATGGAAAGCAGATCGTTGATAGATACTTCTTTCCTTCTTCGCGTGTTGATTGATTCTCCTTCCAATTTGATCTTCAATAGATTTCCTTTCCATCTTCGTGAGATCTACTGATGTGGCAAGTAGTCTTAGATTCATTTAAGTGCATCGGGACAAAATGTCAGATGAGTGAATTTGATCTGGTATCATCTGGCTCACTTTAGATAACAATCTGGTCAGAACAGATTGACGACGATCTGGTCAAACTATCGATATGTTCCTAAAAGAAATGCTCCAAACCATGGTAGGAAACTTTGTGAGTAATCTTGATTTAATTAGATCGAGTGGCCATATGTCAGATCCTCTGCTTGCTATAATCTGCTGTTGATCTGGTCCACGAGCAAGTAAAAGGACATAATAACTTCTATAGGATTTAATCCTCTACATTTTAAGTTATTCTCTAAGATCATGTTCCCTATCAGACTCACTTTATCCATTAATGATCTGGTACCTTTTAGAACAGATTAAGAGCTAGCAAACAGAATAAAATCTAAGTGTGTTTTGAAAGAACATCATCAAAACTAAATATTGTGGGGTTCCCAACAATTTTCCTCTTTTTGATGATGTCGAAACCACACTTTACAAAATTACCCTAAGTAAAGAATTTTAAGCATGATCTAGTTTTAAATAACCAGAAGGGTTTTAAAAGATTGTTATTAATGTTATAACAATCACATATAATTACAGATAGAGGATGAGTGAGCTGTTCTGCTGAAAAGGGTGTCTGAAACTCCATTCTCTTTATCCTTGGATGGAGAATTCTTCACAAGCCCTAATGACAGAAGATTCTATAATTACAGATAGGATGCACGTGAATGAAAAAGGTTTTCCTAGATCTATTCAAGTTGACCACGCATGTTTCAACCTTGTGAAACAGAAACAATGGTCCTATGAACCACTGCTCTGATACCACTTGTTGGTCCCGAAAGAGCAATGTTTGGTGTATGGGGGGGTGGGGGGAATACATCAAATGCAAACATTTCAGTTTACTTGACTAATTACTTAGAGAGTTTAAGCTTTCTGAAAGAAGATTGCTGAACTTTGACATACCAGATCGATCTCGATCTGTCCAAATAAATACTCTCTGGTGGAAAACACTTAGCAAATATCAAGAGTGATCTTGATCTCTAACAGAGCGTTGTGTGCGGAATATGGTGGACTTAGTCTGTGCTCTTTCTTAGAAAACCTTTTGAAAGACTTAATCAGATTGATTAACAGATTGATTAAGAAATGCAATTTGAGTACTTGTGTTGGTTAGCAGATAAACATCTGAAATTTAAAATGCAGAAAGTAAATAACACAGTTATTTTTACGTGGTTCGGGAACGAGCCACAAGTTTCAAACTCAATCTAGTTGAAACTAATGCACGAATAAGGGTCGTGTCCTTTTACAACTTACAAAAAACTACTGTAACTGGATGTCTTCACGTCAATCCACTAGAAAACTACTAGCTAGTGAAGTTATCCTTCCTTCTTCTCGATAAGATAGACTTGAATCGAGTTGGTATGATTTCGATCACGAACAGCTTAGAATACAATCTAGTGTGTAGAAATCTTCTCAAGTAAATGCTTCGATGAGTGAGTTGATCGTTGATAATTGTCTCATACTTGGTTCCAAGCAGAGTAACAGCTTGTTGATCGTTGATAATTGTCTCATACTTGGTTCCAAGCTTTTATAGGTGTGGAATTTGAAATTCTAATCGTTGAACTTGATTGGTTTGAAGTAAATGTGATTTACCAATCAAGAGATATGAATCCCTGATTTATCTCTACTTGCCTTTGGAAAAATTGACTGAATTTTCAATACATATGGAAAGCAGATCGTTTGTTAGATACTTCTTTCCTTCTTTGCGTATTAATTTATTCTCCTTCCAAATTTGATCTCCAAAAGATATACTTTCCTTCTTCGTGAGATTATGCTGATTTGGCAATGAGTTTGGATTCTCATCAGTCAATCTGGACAAACAAGCGAATGTCAGTTGACTGGAGATGTAACGCCCCCATTCTTTAAATAAGGACATTACGAAAAAAACTTTACTTTTCTTTCATCATTTAATATTATAAATTATGTTTTAAGATAAGCAGCGGGGAGTATAATAAAAATTTTACAAACGGACGGCATATTCCCTATAATTATGTATATGTCACCCTGAAATAATGACCACCAGCAGCAAATCACAATACCAAATAGGGACACAGCCCTCATCAAAATATACCCATATCAAAAAGTCATTACAAGAACAACTTTGTTTAGTTAACAAAAACTAATTAAGTTTGTTTTCAACCAAACATTCACACATACATAAAAGCTAAGAGAATGTTCATAGGGTCCACTACCATCTGCTCCAGCCGTCGAGCCTCTCAGCCTGCAAATTATGACAGCATGTGGGGAACGTGAGTATGCAAGCACACTCAGTGGAGAGTACACTGCAAGCAGATATAACCAATTGTGCAAGTCACATAGCATAATGAACAACTTTAATTATCTTGTCGGTGAGACTAGTCTCTCCCCTCGAGGGTGCTTTATACGCCACACAAGCAAGAATACGCCACATAGGCCACGCCACACAGGCAAGAATACGCCACACAGGCAAGTTCATATGAATACAACAGACACAACAATGATTATAACCATCAACTTACAGATAGCGTAAACCCCACCTCGTGACGATGTTTCACAAAGACTTTTCACTTGCTTGGTTGTCCGGCTTGAGCTCTGGATACGGTGCCACCTAGCACTCCAATTCTTGAAGAGAAGAAGAAAAATTCAAAGAGAGAAAGAGAGGAAATGGTCGTTTGTGAGGGTAGACAAAAGAGTGTTTGAATGCTTCTACACACTTCTATATATATATATATATATATTACTTAGCCATTAAGAAAGAAAATATCTTAGATATTTATAAAAAAATCTTAGATATTTTTCTTAAATATCTCCTAATATTTATTTATAAAAAATATATATATTTTGCTAGGGCACATCCCGGCTCTAAGTCGAACAACCTGTAAACATTCGAAATCGAATCTGTTAGATCAAAATCATCTAAAAATAATTCAATTTGTATACCTCTATTTTATTTTTATTTATATAACTTTCCCAAAATAATATTAATAATAACTTTAAAAGTGTGGGGTATTACAGGAGATGATCTGGTCCAGTCTGGCTCACTTTGTAGTAACAATTTGTCAAAACAGATTGATGTCCATCTAGTCAGTAAATATCAGTCCGCTCTAGAATGCTCCAAAGCATGATTGCAGTCTTCTGGGAATTATTCCATGTAAACCAGATTGAGTGGTCATTGGACAAATCATCTTCTTGCTTGAGTCTGATGTTGATCTGATCCTCGAACAAGTAAAAGACATAATAACTTCTATAGGATGTAATCCTTTACATTTTAAGTTACTCTCTATGATCATGTTCTCTATCAGATTCACTTTACGCATTAGTGATCTCGTACAGTTTTAGAACATATTTAGACTTAGCAAACAGAATAAAATCTAAGTGTGTCCGAGAGAACATCATCAAAACTAAATATTGTGGGGTTCCCAACAATCTCCATCATACTCTTTTTGTGAGAAAGATAGTTCTTGAATTCCTTCCAACTAGGTGGAAGCTTCTCGATCATGGCAGCAACAACGAATGTAGTCGGCAGCGTTATTTGCTCCGCTTGCATGTCATGAAAAAGAATTTGCAACTCTTGCACTTGCTCCATCACGGATCGAGAATCAAAGGCAGCACGTAGTTTTTCGCAAGGAAGTCGCCTTGATGCCAAACATCAAAGGCAGCACGAACATTAAAGTCTGCATCCTCCAGTACAGTCAGAGCATCCTCACTCAAGATATTGAAAAGTCAAAATGTTGTTAAATAAAACAATATCTTTTGATGCTACCTCTTGAAGTCAACACCCACAAACTTCTTGGGTTTCTCCCCTTGAGGCAGAGCTTTCGCAAGAGGAGCCATCACGGACACGTTGTTAGTCTATGTAGAGGTATTGGCAGTAGAAAAGCCACCGATAAGGGTGGTTACAGCAGCGGAGGCAGAGGCGGTAACGGCGGTGGCAGTCGAGGAAGCGGCGGCGGTATTCGAGGAAGTCGACATCTCCCAAGCACAGTCGATATCTCATCTTGCAATTGTAATAATAAAATAGAAATTTTATTAAATCGAGATAAAAGAGGAATTACAATGCTTGGAGATAACAATAATAAAATGAAATTAGTCAAGTTGAAGAAGCCCTCTTTCTGCAAGACGAGATACGCCACGGCTAGTGTTCACAGTCCGGCGTATTGTCCCCAAAGATAAAATGACTTTTTCCTTTAGAGTAGTAGCAGCATAAACTCTAAAGGCCCCGACGAACTTGATGAGAGAGAGAAGCGAACAAACTAATAAAGCTCCTAAAAAACTAAATATGAGAATGTAGTTAAAGGGGAGAAGAGAGCAAATGCTTTGGTGTTTATAAACAAGCTCTCAACTCCACCTTATATAGCACTCATGGGGAAAACCAAAAGGTATAACATAATGAGCTCTATAATTGCCTTAATCAAAGTTCGAAAATCAAGTTGTTGGTAGGGCTAGAAATTCGGATCGGTTATTTCGGATAATTGCTAACCGAATCGAAATTTTTGGTCAACCGATAACCGCAATTTTTGGATAGCGGATCGGTTATCGGATAGTGTTTTTGGTAATTTTCAGTTATCGGTTATATCCGATAACCGATTGGATATAACCGAAAAACCGAAATAACCGAAATTTTAATTTTAAATTTATATATTGTATTTTTATAAATGTATTTTATATTTTTAATAATTATTTAATATTTATTTTTATATACATTTTTAATTCTAATAATTATTCCATATTTATTAAAAAAAAACAAATAAAAATATAATTGATATTAAATTTTATTTAATTTTAATTTTAATTTTTTAATAAAAAAATCGGTTATTTCGATTATTTCGGATATTTTGGATAACCGATTTAACTAACCGAACGGTTAGCGGATAGCCGAAATTCGTAATTCGGTTTGATTACGGATATTAATTTTTCGATAAATTCGGTTCGGTTAACCGCAAATTTCGGTTCGGATAACCGAACCGCACTGAACTTCCACCCCTAGTTGTTGGGAACCCCTCACAAATTTAATTTTGATGATGTTCTTTCGAAACACACATAGATTCATGTTCTGTTTACTTAAATCAACTTGTTCTACCTGTACCAGATCACTATACTAAAAAGTGATTCGATAGAGAACAATTGTTAGACCAGGTTAGCTGATGACTTATATTGTAAAGGACTTAAATACTTTTTAGTGTTATGTCCTATAGAAAAGTCATATGGTTAGTCTTCTGTTCGAGAAAGCAGACCAGCGCACCTATAGCAAGCAGATGATATGTTCGAACGTCACTCAATCTGGTTATAAGCAGCTTGACCCAGCTATTGTCAACATACTTTGGAGCAATTTTTGAACCAGATCACCTTTTGGAGAGTGAACCTGACCTGGAGCAGATCAACTAAGTCATCTGGTATACGATCTGTTACCCGATGTACTTAGAAATGATCCCACCATCATTTGCCACGTGATCAGATCTCAAGAAGAAGGAAAGTCTATCAACTAGAGATCAAGAATGGAAGGGGAATCAATTGAAGTGCGAAGAAAGGAAAGAGATCAACTAGTCATCTGCTTTCCATATCAAAAGAGATTCAGTCAACCATTCCTACAAGGCAAGAAGATCAAATCAGGGATTCATATCTCTTAATTGGCAATCAGTATTTATTACACGCCAATCAAGCCCAACGGTTAGAATTCAAATTCTACACCTGTAAAAGCTTGGAACAAAATCTGGAGGAGTATGAATATAAAAAAAAATACGATCATCTCAAGCAAGCTAAAACTCTGCCAAGAAATCAATTCAACTCTTAACCATTCAACGAGGAGATTTCACAATCCAGATCGTGTTCAAGGCCGTTCGTGATCAAAATCACAGCAAAAACTCAATTTAAGTATGTCTTATCGAGAGGAAGAAGGAGGATATCTTCGCTAGCTAGTAGTTTTCTAGTGGATTAACTTGAATGTACCTTGTAGCAGATATATATGCAAGTTGTAAAGGGACACGTCCCTTATTCGTGCACAAGTTTCACTCTAGTTGTGATTGGAACTCGTGGCTCGTCCTCAACGAGTATAAAGAAGAGAGTATCCTAGTAATGGATTACCAATCTTGTTGTGATTGGAGCGTGGACGTAGGGGGTTTCCCAAACCACGTAAAAACAACTGTGTGCTTTACCTTACGCATTTTACATTTCCAGTTGTTTATTCACTAACCCAACACTTGCACTCAAACTTGTATATCTTTAATCAATCCGTTAATCTATTTGGTTAATATTTTCAAATGTTTTTTAATAAGGGCAACTGACTAAGTCCACCATATTCCGCACACTACGTTCTGTTTGATAACAAGATCACTCTTGCTACATGCTTAACGTAACTCACAAGAGAGACTCTGACTGGACAGATCATCTATCGATCTGATCTGTCAACCTTGAGCAATCTCCTTCGAGAAAGTTTAATCTCTCTAAGTTAATCAGTCAAGTAAACTGAAAAGTTTGTATTTGGTGTATTCCTCCCCCCCTCCATACACCAAACCCTGCTCTTTCGGGACGAACAAGTGGTATCAGAGCAGTGGTTCAAAAGACCATTGTTTCTGTTTCTCAGGGTTGAAGCCTGCATGGACAACTTGAATAGATCTAGGAAAACCTATTTTCATTCACATGCATATTATTTGCTATCATGGAATCTTCTAGGATTAAGTTCACTTGGGCCATCTGCTAGAGATGGGAAATTCTAACCCTACATGGGTTGCTCCATCAAAAGGAGAAGGGAAGAAGACAGAGCCCAAAGCCCAGAAGGAGAAGCCACAAAAGAAGCCATCTGTCAAACAAGCAAGTTCGGTGGAGAAAGGCACCTCTTCTACTACTCAACCAAAACAGAAGAGGAGAAGGCTTAGGAAAACCCAACCAGACTCACCAGTAAAAGAAGAAGAAGACCAACAACCAAAGGAAGACATTCCACAGGATGTCATGCCAGAATCTACCTTTGACCCCAACCAGGGCAAAGATTTTTGACCAGCAAGAACTGCCACACCCTCACCAGATCATCTTCAAAAGAACAGTGAGGAAGGAGAAGAAGAAGAAGAGGAAGATGAGGAGAACGAGAAGAAAAAGCAAGCAGAAGAAGTTATACATTTGCTAGAGAATGAGGCAGAACACTCCGTCCTTAATGACTTTTCTAGAATTCTCCTGACACCAGAAAGCTTCGGTGCAGCATGCCGTGTCAAGACCTATTTACTGATCAAGGACAGTGAATACTACATCCTAGATGCTCTACTCAACACCAGATCGATAGAGGAGTTGAAGGTCGAGGAGGCCACTCTTCTGAACATTTTCCAAGTGACATATGTCACTGAGATGAGAGACACTTACCACCAGATGATACTTGCTCTGGCCAAGCATGAGGCCAAGCAGCTTAATATTGATCTGAAATCATTCTATGCTGATAGAATGAATTTCTTTGAAAGTGTCGAGGGATTAGATGATGAAGCTGCCACAGCCCAGGATGTACAGATAGAGGGACAAGGAGATGTTCGGACCGAACAACCCAGTTCATCCGCAGCACCAGAAATAGATCAATCGACAACTCAGCCAATCCAGCCCACTCAAACAAAATCACAGCCAGAACCAGAAGCAACTGGAAGGAGTGACAAGGAGGGAGAGAAGAAGAAGCAAAAAAGGAAGAACAAGATTCCAACTGTGATTCTAGATCCAGTTGAGGAGGAGCCGGTAGGCCAGGTGATTGGTGGAGTACAGACAGACGAGATTTACACTCCAGGAGCAGCAGAGAAACTAGGCAAACATGTTGCCTTCACCGATCTAGAGGAAATCTTGGAGAGGGAACACAAATCGTTTTAACAATTTGCAGGTGGATGATCTGATAACCATTTGTGTCCAAGATCACATGACTCACACCTGCAATGTATTGCAAGAAAAGGTCACATAAGTTCGGACTGACTTCAATCAACATCAGAAGGATTATGTCAACAATATGGACAATGATCTGTGAAAGAAGATCAGGGAAAAGGTTAAGGAGCTTACCAAAATAATGGATGATGATAGGGATGCCGCAAATGCAGCCCAAGCAAACGTTGACCAGAGGCTGGAAAATGTGGACAAGAAGGTCCAAGACATACATAAAATAACCTAGCTGCAAAGGAGAAGACCTTGATCGATGAAGCTGTTCAACAACGATTTGTATCTTTAACAGTTGAGATCACATAATCCACTATCAGAGCGATGCACTCACAGCTGGAGATCTTTGAATCTGAACGCTGTCTAGACATTCTAAAGAAAAACCTGCCCCAAGCACTTACCAATCTGGAGTACCCCACACCAGAAGACCTGGAGAACCAGAAGAAGCATTTGCCTGAAATGGAGGACCTCCAGGGCACATATGACAGAACACTCACAACAATGAACAACAGATTTAAGAAAAGGCTGAGTGATTCTGAGCAGAACATCACTTTCTTGCTCAATTTCAAAGCAGATGCCAAGTAGAAGCTTGAGGAGATGAGGAATGAGCTTGATACCCCTTCGCACACTCATCAAATCTACTTTTGATGATGTCAGAAAGGGGGAATGACGCCCAGATAGAGGAAAATGAGGGGATAAGGGTGGAGATAGGACTGAGCTTATGCAGTAGAAACCAGAACAGAGAGCCTACACACCACCCAGGCTAGATCCCACTATTCTTCAAGGAACATATCAACAACAATAGCAGCAGCAAACACAGACCGACAAAGGCAAGAAGCCTATGGAAGAGGATGAAAGCGCTCAAGTAGCAGAACTACTACTACTGGGAGTTAACCCAGAGGATGCTTGTGACCCAGCGTTCAGGGCATAATTTTGTAGAGACGGAGCAGCTAAAGAGAAGAGGGAAGCAGAACAAGCAGCAAGGGAGAAGGCATACGAGATGCCATTATCTCCTCCCAAACGTGATTAGCACTCACAACCAACACAGCCAACCCCACCCTCTCAGAAGAATAAGAAGCAACCGTTCAAGGCATGGAATTTATCTCTCCAGAAGCAGACTCCCAAGATTCATGGGTAGCAGATCAAGATCAAAAAGAATGGGAGCTGCTGAAGACTGGATTCATTCTTAACAGATATTTTCTCAAGGAGACAACATATTCTGAACAGCCAGCTAATGAAGACATCCAGAGATATATGAAAAATTTTCCTGAAAAATAGCTTGTTCAAAGAATCAGGATAGCAACAGCAGAAGCAAGGGTACAGATCAAGGCCCCAGAAAAGAGTTACATGGAATGCCCAATGATTCCAGGAAGCAGTTTGCTAGATAAAACATACATCCTTAACTGCATCAATCTAATAGCCAAGACCAAGGGCTACAAGATTGACAATCATGATCCCAACTATGCCAGAGTTAGGGATGCTATATATTAGAGTGTGCAGCTGACTTCGGATGCACAGAAAGCTAAGATGAAGAAGGGCAAAAGCAGATGGTTTTCTTAGATTTTCTCATTTATCTTACCATCTGTTGTCTTCTATTTTGTTGATCTGGACCTATCATGTAACTCCTCTTGTATTATCCTTGATATTTATATTTGGAGGTTATCTAATGATATTCTCTTATTGTCCGGAACACATTATTGCTTTCTGTTCTTTATAAATAATAACGAAATTTTAACCCATCTGGCTAATTAAAATCATATTACTCTTAAATGCTTAATTAGGGTTATATTGTAAAGTTTGGTTTCGACATCATCAAAAAGGGGAAAATTCTTGGGAACCCCTCACAAATTTAGTTTTGATGATGTTCTTTCGAAACACATTTAGATTCATGTTCTGTTTGCTAGAATCAACTTGTTCTACTGTACCAGATCACTATACTATAAAGTGATTAGATAGAGAACAATTGTTAGACCAGGTTAGCTGATGACTTATATTGTAAAGGACTTAAATACTTTTTAGTGTTATGTCCTATAGAAAAGTCATATGGTTAGTCTTCTGTTCGAGGAAGCAGACCAGCGCACCTGTAGCAAGCAGATGATATGTTCGAAGGTCACTCAATCTGGTTATAAGCAGCTTGACCCAGCTATTGTCAACACACTTTGGAGCAATTTTTGAACTAGATCATCTAGATAAGATTGACCTTAATCTGGTTGACCAGATCACCTTTTGGAGAGTGAACCTGACCTGGAGCAGATCAACTAAGTCATCTGGTATACGATCTGTTACCCGATGTACTTAGAAATGATCCCACCATCATTTGCCACGTGATCAGATCTCAAGAAGAAGGAAAGTCTATCAACTAGAGATCAAGAATGGAAGGGGAATCAATTGAAGTGCGAAGAAAGGAAAGAGATCAACTAGTCATCTGTTTTCCATATCAAGAGAGATTCAGTCAACCATTCCTACAAGGCATGAAGATCAAATCAGGGATTCATATCTCTTGATTGGCAATTAGTATTTATTACACGCCAATCAAGCCCAACGGTAAGAATTCAAATTCTACACCTGTAAAAGCTTGGAACAAAATCTGGAGGAATACGAATATAAAAAAAATACGATCATCTCAAGCAAGCTAAAACTCTGCCAAGAAATCAACTCAACTCTGAAGTATTCAACGAGGAGATTTCACAATCCAGATCGTGTTCAATGTCGTTCGTGATCAAAATCACACCAAAAACTCGATTTAAGTTTGTCTTATCGAGAGGAAGAAGGAGGATATCTTTGCTAGCTAGTATTTTTCTAGTGGATTAACGTGAAGGTATCTTGTAGCAGATATATGTCCAAGTTGTAAAGAGACACGACCCTTATTCGTGCACAAGTTTCACTCTAGTTGTTATTGGAACTTATGGCTTGTCCGCAACGAGTATAAAGAAGAGAGTATCCTAGTAGTGGATAACCAATCTAGTTTTGATTGGACCGTGGACGTAGGGGATTTCCCGAACCACGTAAAATCAACTATGTGCTTTACCTAACGCATTTTACATTTCCAGTAGTTTATGCACTAACCCAACACTTGCACTCAAACTTGTATATCTTTAATCAATCTGTTAATCGATCTGGTTAATATCTTCAAAGGTTTTCTAATAAGAGCAACTGACTAAGTCCACCATATTCCGCACACTACGTTCTGTTTGATAACAAGATCACTCTTGCTACCTACTTAACGTAACTCACAAGAGAGACTCTGACTGGACAGATTATCTATCGATCTGGTTATCGATTTGGTCTGTCAAGTAAACTGAAAAGTTTGTATTTGGTGTATTCTCCCCCCCCCCCCAACACAAGTGCTCACTCACGGTGGTTAAACATCAAATTCGAAACATGAAAAGTCATGTTGGACATTCAAGATGGGCTTTTTTTAATTGGGCTAGTTAATTAAATAACAAATTCTCAATTAACTCATAATCCAATCTAATGCCCAAATATTTATAAATAGTGGGCTCAAAGATAGTTCCATATAATAGCTCAACCACCTTTAGCATTTGATTTCCCACTCACCGAAAATCGATTTTGAGAAAAATGTTACAATTATCTACTTGATAAGTAAATAATTCTTATCCATTCAATTCTAAAAGAATTAAATATACGACCACCAAATTAATTAAGAACCCTACAAGTTCAATATCAATTTCCAACAGATTTCATCTGCAAATTAAATTTCATTTAACAAATAATTTCCATGTTTCTAAAATATAGGAAAATATTTATATTAAATGCCGCTGAATAAATTGAATAATTAATCTTAGGCCTTTTTAGATGTAAATTTGTTAATCTACAACGTTACTTCAGCTTTTACATATAATTATGGTATTCAAAGCTCTGAAGCATTAAATTCAATGTGAATTCAAAGATGGTTTCTTGCATAATCTCTTTGAATGTGAAAAATTTGTTAGAACTAGAGGTGAGAATCCGGACGGGATCGAGAGTCCCGATCATGATCCTGATCCTGAACAACCTGGTCCCAGTCCTGATCGGGATTTCAAGACTCCCGAGTCGTGAAATTAGAAAATTTCAAGTCCTGGTCCCCGTCCCAGTCCCGAGAAAAAATGTCTCGAATAGTCCCGAATAATACTAAAATTTTCCGAACGCGGCCAAATCTCCCAAATTTTAAAATGAATTTCAGGAAATCGGGACTCCTAATTGGGATTCGGGACTTCCGAGTCTCGAAAAATTTCAATTTTTCAATCCTGGTTCTAGTCTCGGTCTTGAAAAATTTAGGACTCGGGGTCCTGAATCCCGTCGGGACTAGGGAAGTCCCAAATTCCGATCTCAAATTCTCACCCCTAGTTATAACCAATTGAATTGTGAATTCTCACATGAACTTCCATATTACATATTGAAGGAAACCATATGAGGGGTTCGCGATTCGTAGGATCCACAAGTCTAATAATCAAATAAAACATGTAATTCTAAACAAAAATACCACATATAAGAGAAATTAATTTAATATATTCTCCTTCGATAGTCCGTCGCTTGAGGAGAGACGATTTGAATCGTCAGCAACGAACAAGAATCCATTTCGAGAAATCGAACGGATCTAACCGTTGAAACTTATGCCCATTTCTCTCACCTTCAGTCTAAAATCGTGTGGGTGGTAATCTGTCGACATTTATCAAGAGAAGAGGAATCGAAAAATTGCAGTGTAGAATACTGGAGTATTTTCGAAAACGCAATATAAAAATACTAAGAGAGGCTAATCAGACCTTCAAGGGTGAAATGTGTGTTTTTTGTGATGTAGTATACGCCTCCTTCCCTTTCCTCTATATTTATAGATGTTTTTAGGGCTAGGTCAAGATTTCAAATGGGAATGGGCACAGATTGTTTAGCCTCTTTTTGGTCGAATAAACTCGTATTTTCTTGTCTTTATTCTTGTTGTTTTTCCATTTTGCATGATGTTTTGGGCTCGATTTACGTTTCATTTTATGTTTCAGGATCCTGAGCCTAAACAAGTGTTAAAGTTAGAAACAGGATGAGAAATGATCGAGAAATGACGAGAGAATGAAGATTAGAGCCGAGAGCACTAGTCAGCGGTCACGTAGCCCTAAGCGACCGCTGACTAGGCGTGGAGGTCCCAGACCGAGCTAGCACTAAGCCAACGTGCGAGCCAGCATGCGCCATGGTCAGCGACCTCTGGCCCCTCAGCGGCCGCTGGCCCCAGAGGCTAACTCAGGCCCGCGCCTAACGACCTCGGCGGATTGCGCGTGAGGAGCGTCTAACCGAACCACTCAGCGGTCACTGACCTTGAGCGGCCGCTGACCCTTGTTCTCGCCTATTATTTCTTAGACCTTTGAGAGACCTTTTGAGAGACCTTTTCTTAGACGTTTTGCACTTATATTTCGAGCACCTCACGACCTATTATTCTAGGGTCAAGACTTTTGATTTTTAATTATTCATTTTTAGTTTTAGTATTTCATTCCGAAGGATAGCCGATTGCAATATTCTAGTTCGTTGTTTTTCCGTTTATCGTTGTGGATTCAAGTTCGTTCCAGTTTATGAATTAAGTTTGCTTTTGTTTATTATTTCGGGTTCGTTTTTATTATTGAGTTCCTTTATTTGTTTATGCTTTCATGTTTCTATTTCGTTTACTTATTCTACGTTCTCTTCGATCTCAAGTTCCAAAGTAATTTCTTGTTCTTTTTAATTTCGAATCTCAAGTCAATTTTATTCTTTCCAATTCGCTACTCGTTTTCTTAGTTAGGCAATTTGTTTATTCGTTTACTTTTATTAGTTTAGGATTTAGTTCTTTTGTAATTTATATTCCTCGCCTAGTTTTAAAACCTTTAAACAATCTTTATTTGCTCTCGTTTGTTAATAAAGAGTTAAATTGTCCAGCTAAGTTTTCCTTGAGAATACGACTTGGTTTGGCTTATCATTGCTAGACGAACTCGTTAGATTGCGAGCGACTCAAAATAATTTTAGTCAAACAAATTTTGGCGTCATTTTCGAGGAGGGGTTTAAGTGATTTAATTCATTGTTCCTTTTTCTTTTATTTTAATTTATTATGTGTATTTATTTCTTCTATATTGTGGTACGCGTAACGTATTTGTTGAGTGTTGTGTATGCAAGGTCGTCGCTGTGCTAGAAAGCCTTTGACGCCCTTCATTGACAACATACACCGGAAACGTGAGATTTTTGTCACCCTAGAGGAAGACATCGAGAGCATTGACGGATTCTCACTACCGCGATTATTTAGAGAGATGTCCGATGAGGTTATTGAGGATAGACCGCACTACATGGGTGATTTCACTAGGCCCAAGTTCGGCGCCACCACTACTTCAGCTATTGTCCTATCAACCGCAGTCAGAAATTATGAGATGAAACTGCACCATCAATCTCTTCTACCGATCTACCATGGACTCCCAAGTGAGGATGTCTTGACTTTTATCCGAGAGTATTGCACAGTGGTGCAAACTTTCCCGCTACTCTCACTGACGGAGGACCAGCTCAAGTTGAAGTGATTCCCCTACACTTTGAAGGATATGGCCATATCTTGGTTCATATCTCTTCAACCCGGATCACTTACTAATTGGAAATCGGTTTATGTGAAATTCATGTTGAAGTACTACCTTATCATAAAACTCAAGCAGTACGTACTAGGAAAATGAATTTTGCATAAGCCCACGACGATTCATTCCATGAGGCGTGGGAGAAATTCCAAGAGCTACTACAGCAGTGCCCCCACCATCAGATGGCACCGGAGATGCTATGCCAATTTGTCACAGCCCAATTTCTTAACCCTTTGTTAGTTAAGTAATTAGACTATGACTCGGAAAACTTAAGAAAATCTTGAAAATCAAAATAAATCTCAAGGGTATACTGAATCAAAGTTTTCGCAGAAATTCTGGCAGACTCGATACTTCAACTTCAAAGGGTCATAACTTACTCATCCGGACTCCAAATTGAGATCCGAAAGAACCGTTAGAAAGGTATTGAAAAGATCTTTAAAATGGTACCAAATTTTCTTGAATTATGACACACGAAACTTACAGAAAAGGGCTTTCAACCTGCTGCCCTGTTTCTAGTAAAAACATAACTTCCACAATTTGGGGAACTCGGGCTTCAATTTATCAACGGCGAAACTCCAACAATCAAGAAAAAGGATTTAATATGATGATCATCAGAAAATACCAACATGGATTTCATAGGCTAACCAAGCATAATGGTCCCAAGCATTTAGATTAACAACTAAAAGAAAGCTGATGTTCACAACGGAAAGAGTGGTTGAGTTATATGTATGACGACATATAACTCAGGGCTTACAAATATGTTTGAACAAGTTCAACAAAATACCCATAATACATTCAATAGTTCACATGGCAAAAATAACCACAGTGTTCAGATCCATCGCCATTTCCCAGCTCAACCTGCATGTTTAAAAACACATGCAGGGCGTGAGTACATAAAGCACTCAGTGGACACATGCCAAAACATTTAAAACTTGCTCTTAGAGCTATATAATTAACTTGCCAACTCTAGCATATACAGGGTTTTAAGAAATAAACTGCATATGCTTCTTATATCTTTTCTTTTCTGAAAATAATGAAGCTGAACATGCATATAATGTGTCTGCAGACATTTATCTAAAATCTGAAATATCATATCTACTTTCTTGTGTTGAGAGGTAGGCCTCCCCCTCAAACACACTCTGACCGGCCAGTCCGCTCACCGGCTCACGGTCTAATGTGTACACAAACCCTTACCGGCAGCTCGTCCGGCATAGGGCCGATATCGTAATTCTGGCGTAGATAGGTACATGCAACATGCTCAAAAATAAGCAAGTCAACTTCTTTAAACATAAAAACATATCATCATAAATAATTCTTTAGCACGTGCATTCTTTAGTTAGAAAGCCCACCTGGACGATTTAGTCTATTCAGTCCAAGGCTTCTTCTTCTTCTTTCTTTTCTTCTTTTGCTTTCTCAGCTGAACCTTTCATAAATAAAACATTTAAGATTAAGAAATCTTACTCTTTTCTATGGAAGCATCAACTAATAATCTCATTCTTCTTCTTGTAATTTACTTGATTATCAATTATTATAACTTATAATTTCTTCGGCTTTTGCATCCTTCTACCTTAACATTACATTAACCATATATCTTCTCTATGTTAATACATCACTTCTTTGCATACTAAACTAAAAATTTCTAACTCTTGCATACTTGGATAATAAAATCCCATAACTTCACATTAGCCACTATATTCTTTCCTTATCTTAAATTCTTCATTAAATCAAACAAATAAAGTCTCTATATATAACTTTTAATCATGCCCTTCTTCTTGAAAATCATAGATCTTAATGTAAAAATAGTTCTATCTTTAATTTCTTGATTCCACCATGTCTAATATTGCTTAAGAGACTTCAATGTATCATCACTTAGTCCAAATAGCATTAACATGTACTTGAACTTAGAACTCCATAAACTACTAAATTTTGAAAATTCATTTCTTATGTTTGGAAAATTCTAAATAAATTATCCTAGACATTATCCATGCCCATAAGCTCAAAAATGATATCAATTTGAACAAATAAAATCAAAATCTCATAGCTCTTTAT
>JAPKLX010002081.1:0-15455 GCA_026898415.1 Leonotis leonurus
TGTTGGTCCCGAAAGAGCAAGGTTTGGTGTATGGGGGGGGGAATACACCAAATACTAACTTTTCAGTTTACTTGACAATTTATATGAGAGCTCAAGCTATTCTGTATAAGAAATTGCTTGAAATGACTGACCAGATTGATATACAGATCAGTATCTGGTTTTGTCCAAGCAGATTACTCTCAAGTGTAAAACACCTAACAGATAATAAGAGTGATCTTATTACCTCTTGAGTGTAGAGTGAGTGCGGAATAATGGTGGATTAATGATTGCTCTTGTTTAGAAAACCTTAGGGAATTAATCAGATTGATTAAAACAGATTGATTCAGAATGCAGCTAATATGAAAGTGCAGGAGGTTAGGATAATAAACAACAGATAATAAGAGTGCAGAAAAGTAAAGCACACGATGTTTAACGTGGTTCGGGAGATCCCTACGTCCACGATCTGGTCAAACCTAGACCAGATTATCCACTACTAGGATACTCTGCTTCTTTATACTCGTGGAGAACGAGTCACAAGTACCAATCACAACTAGACTGATACTTATGCACGAATGAAGGGTCGTGTCCCTTTACAACAGATTACCTCTACGTTACCACTAGAAAACTACTAGCTAGCAGGGTGATCTCCTTTCTCTCGACAAGACAGACTTGAATCGAGGTGGTTGGTGTGATGTAGAATCACAAGATGTTGAAGCTCAAGGTCTGGAATGCAGAGTGATTGAATGATAATTGCAGTATAGTTCGTGCGTATTCTCCATTTTTCCAGATTGTTGACTTCAACTATATAGGCATTGAATATTGAAATTCTAGCCGTTGTTGATTGGCGTGAGATAGATGGTATATTGCCAATCAATGGTTTCCATCATATCTGTTCTTGCCATATAGGAAAGGTTGACTCAATCTTTGATTTATGGAAATCAGATTGTTAACGGTCTCTTTCCTTATATATTTTAATCGTAGATCAACTTTCCAAACCCCGTTGGATGGATCTTGATCTTGACGTGGCAAGTGCATATGATGTGTAGGATGATGTCAGCTGAAGGCTTGATGACTCAATCGCTCTGGTTCATTGCTGTAGACATCGATCTGGTCATCGATCTGGTCATCGATCTGGTCGCTGTCTGTTACAGCAGATCGATTCTTCTGAGCGTGAAATCTTGACCTTCATCCTATTCTGAGTTGAGAATGACTTCTATAGGAATATATCCTTTACATTCTAAGTCATCTCCTAGTCTGTTCCAAAACAGAAATCACTAGATCTATAGTAATCTGGTTTGACACGGGGAACAGTTTAACATACAGACCAGCTAAGTGTGTTTCGAGAAACCATCATCAACACTAATCTATAGGGTTCCCAACATGAACCACTGCTCTGATACCACTTGTTGATCCCGAAAGAGCAAGGTTTGGTGTATGGGGGGAGGGGGGGGGGAGTACACCAAAAACAAACTTTTCAGTTTACTTGACTAAATTTAGAGAGATTTAAGCTTTCTGAAGAACAGATTGCTATTTACGACAGAACAGATTGATAACCAGATCGACCTCGTTCTGTCCAAGCAGAATCTCTCAAGTGAGTAACACTAGGCAGAGAACAAGAGCGATCTTATTCTCTAGCAAAGCGTTTTGTACGGAATAATGGTGGACTTTGTCGGTGCTCTTTGTTTGGAAAACCTTTACAAAAATTTAACCAAGTATTTAGCAGATTAATTAAGAATGCAGTTTTGAATGAGAGTGAATGTTAGTTGTTGGGAACCCTAAGATATTTAGTTTTGATGATGGTCTTTCGAAACACACTTAACTATTTTTAGAGTTTCAAACTGTTCTACATGTAAAATAGATCACTAGATATAAAGTGTATCATGTTATAGAATAGATTAGGAGATGACTTGATATGTAAAGGATATAGTCCTATAAAAGTCAATCTCAACTTAGTATAGGATGAAGGTCAAGATTTCACGCCAAAAAGAATCGATCTGCTGTAACAGACAGTGACCAGATCGATGACCAGATCGACATTTACAGCAAGGCACCAGAACGATTGAGTCATCAATCCACCTACTGACATCATCCTACACATCATATGCTCTTGACACATCAAGATTGAAGCCTATCCAACAGGGATTGGAAAGAGAATCTTCGGCTAACACATAGAAGGAAAGAGACCGTTAGCAATCTGCTTTCCATAAACTCAAAGATTGAGTCAACTTCCCTATATGGCAAGCAGAGATATGATGGACATAATTGATTGGCAATATACCATCAAACTCACGCTAATCAGCAAACGGCTAGAATTTAATATTCAATGCCTATATAATCGAAGTTCAAAAATCTGGAGAAAGTTAGAGAATACACACGCGAGCTATACTGTTGTCATACTTTCAAGCAATCAATCTGCAATCCAGACTTAGAGCTTCTATACTTTGTGATTCTACATCACACCAACCACCTCGATTCAAGTCTGTCTTATCGAGAGAAAGGAGATCACCCTGCTAGCTAGTAGTTTTCTAGTGGTAACGTAGAGGTAATTTGTTGTAAAGGGACACGACCCTTAATTCGTGCATAAGTATCTCTCTAGTTTTGATTGATACTTGTGACTCGTTATCCACGAGTATAAAGAAGCAGAGTATCCCAGTAGTGGATAATCTGGTCTAGATTTGACCAGAACGTGGACGTAGAGATTTCCCGAACCACGTTAAACGACTGTGTACTTTACTTTCCTGCATATTTATTTTCAGTTGTTTATTATTCTAACCCTCTGCACTATCACATACAAATCTGCATCTCAATCAATCTGTATAACTATCTGGATAATCCCTAAGGTTTTCTAAACAAGAGCAATCATTATCTACCATTATTCCGCACTCACTCAACACTCAGAAAGTAATAAGATCACTCTTATTATTAGCTAAGTGTTTTCACTAAGAGAGTAATCTGTTTGGACTAAAACTACTATCGATCTGCACATCGACCTGTCTAGTCATCTACCGAGCAATTTCTTATATAGAATAACTTGAACTCTCTATTAACTTGTCAAGTAAACTAAAAAGTTTTTATTTGGTGTATTCCCCCCCCCCCCTATACACCAAACCTTACTCTTTCGGGACCAACATTAGTGAATAAAACAACTGAAATAAAAGATGCAAAAAGTAAATAACACAGTTGTTTTTACGTGGTTCGGGAAACCCCCTGCGTCCACGGTCTAATCCAAACTGGATTAGATATCCATTACTAGGATACTCCTTGTTTATACTCGTTGAGTACGAGCCACAAGTTTCTCACACAGCCTGGTTGAAACTTATGCACGAATAAGGGTCGTGTCCCTTTACAACTTACAGAAAACTACTGTAACTGGATCTCTTCACGTTAATCAACTAGAAAACTACTAGCTAGCGAAGATCTCCTTCCTTCTTTCTCGATAAGACAGACTTGAATCGAGTTGATGTGATTTTGATTACGAACAGCTTAGAACAGGATCTGGTGGTTTGAAATCTCCTCGAATAAATGCTTCGTAAGATGAGTTGATTTCTGAGTAGAGTAACAGCTTGTTGATCGTAGATTTTTCACTCGTATATGCTTCCAGTCTTTGTTCCAAGCATTTATAGGTGTAGAATTTGAAATTCTAACCGTTGAGCTTGATTGGTCCGAAGTAAATATGATTTACCAATCAAGGATATTGAATCCCTACGTTATCTCCTCTTACCTTTTGAAAGGGTTTGACAGAATCTTCTAAGTATGGTAAGCAGATCGTTTGACAGATACTACTTTCCTTTTTCTTGTCTTGATTGATTCTCTTCCTTTCGATGATATGAATGACGTAGCACAGGTTTTGGGATTCACCAACCTAAAGTCAAACACGATCTGGTCGAAGACGTTCTGTTCAAAGATGTTCTGTTCGAGGACGATCTGGTCGAACACGATCTGGTCGAATACAATCTGTTTGAAGACGTTCTGTTCGAACATGATCTGGTCGAGAGACAATCTGTTTGAAGACGTTCTGTTCGAACATGATCTGGTCGAAGACAATCTGGTCGAACATGATCTGGTCGAATAGAAACTATGCTTTAGAGCATGGTTGATTCTTTTGATTGTTCTGGTAAGAACTGATGATAATTCTGAAGGATCTTCTGCTTTCATCGATCTGCTTATATATCTGGTCCTTAAAACTAAGAAATGACAGAATGACTTCTATAGGAAAAATATCCTTTACAAGTTGAGTCATATCGTAGATAGGACTAGGATCTTTTGTCTAAAACACTTTATGTTTTAGTGTTCTGGTACACATAGAACAGATTGAGGTCAAACAGAACATGATTAAATCTAAGTGTGTTTTCGAGAGAACATCATCAAAACTAATTATTGTGGGGTTCCCAACAGAGTCTTCCCATGTCTGAGAGTGATAACCGATCTGTTATGTGTGTAGCACGCTGTGTAGATGGCTTCTGCCCAAAATTTCTTTGGCAGGTTGGTCTCATTTAGCATGGTGTCCTGCTTCCTTGAGTGATCTGTTCCGCCTTTCTACATCTCCATTCTGTTGTGGTGTTCTTCCGACTGATGTTTGATGAGTAATACCCATCTGGTTACAATATGCTTCAATCTTGTAGTTTAAAAAATATGTTCCTCGATATGTTCTGATAGTTATGATGGTGGTCTCCTTTTGTCGAGTGATCTTGTTGAAGAAATTTGGTAGCTTCTCCAACGTTTCCTTTTTCATAAACAAATAGATAACCCACGTAAATCTTGAATAATCATCAATAATGACAATGTATACTTTCTACCGTTGATGAAGTAGTTCTAATATTCTGGTAGATGAGTGAGCTGCTTTGCTGGCGAATGATGACTTGGTCTGTTTCCCAGCTTGGCATGCTTCATAGATATGATCTTTATCACATACTTGGTCTGGTAATCCTTCACCTAGCTTCTCTCTTGCAATCTTGTTAATAAACTTATAGTTCAGATGACTAAATCGTTTGTGCCATAACCAGCTTGTCTCTAAAATTGTCTTAGTAACTAAGCATGTCTTATTTTGGTTTATCCATTGCACAATATATAACTTGTCGTGCAATTTTCTGGTAAGAAGAATTTCTTCTCCTTCGTTATTCTTCACAAAACAATTGTTAGCATCAAAAACAATACGATTACCACCCAAAGGTTACTTGTGGACCTTGTCTCTCTACATAGTCTGACTAGTTCTTGTCACAAGTCATATGCTTTGAACATCCACTATCAATGATTAAAGGTTAACATTACCATATCCTTTGGCATAACCTTTTGAGTTACACCCAAAGGTTACTTGTGGACCTTGTCTCTCTACATAGTCTGACTAGTTCTTGTCACAAGTCATATGCTTTGAACATCCACTATCAATGATCCATATTGAGCCTTTTAACATAATGAGCAGATTTGCCTTTGATCTGGTAATACCGTTTGTCTCCTGCTTCCTTCACCATCATCTTCTAGGGCTGATTCTTATTTTTTTTTCAGATTGACAACTTGATCAGGAATCTTTTGTCTGTAAACGAACTTGGTTGAACCTGATTCTTTAGTGTAACCTAAACCAGCTTTCGATCTGCTTTTATTTTGCATTTCCATGATTATATTGACTCGTTCGTTGCTCTTGTTGATTTTACTCATGTTCTCTCTAATCTTTTGAAGTTTCTCCTCATCTACTTCATTTCTGGTTTCAAGTCCTTGACCTTTGAGTTGAGTGAGTAGATCTCCTCATCTTTTGCTTTGATATGTTCTTGGAGATCATTTTCTTTTGTAGCGAACTTTGTATTAGCTTCACTGAGTATCCTTACTGATTCATTCAGCTTGTCATTCTCTTTGATGACATCTTGAAATAGTTTCTTCAAACTTTTGTAGCTCTTGAGCATTTCATTGATCTCTTCCCAAGAGACTTCAGCTTCATCTATTACAAGAATCATATACAGGTTTGTTAGATGAAATGGAACCATGTGAGTTTACCTCATTTTGATTAAGGCCATTGTTGATTCCCATGTAGCATTCATCTTAATCATCTTCTTGTTCATGTGCATAGAATGCTCCATCGTTCTCTAATGAAATATCTGAAAAATGACTGGAGCTGCTTGAGTCATCTTCAGCTAGCATAGCCTTGCGTTGAGCTTTGAATTTATGATCTCTCTTTGCTCTTAACTCCTCTCTCTAACTTTTTGATAAGTCTGGGCAATATGTCTTGAAATGACCTGTACTACCACAACCATAACAGGTATAGTCAGTAGAATTAGCAGATTTATTAGAACTTCTTACCTCAGGTTTACTATCAGATCGATCTTGGTCTCTACTTTTCTGGTATTTATTCTTGTTGTCTTTGTAGAACCTACAATACTTCCTCGATTTGGTCTCCATTTTATCTTTTCTTTTTGCAATCATAGCAAATTCTTTGAGCAATTCAACTGTGATCTTTGCTTTGAAAGTTACCTCCTTTTCTTTATTGGAGTTTATTTCACTCTTCTTGCTAGATGAGTGATCTGATCCATGAATTCTCTTCATTTCACACTCATGACCAGTTAGATGATCAAATAATTCTTTAGTAGTGAGGATGTTGAAGTCAGCTCTTAGTGGTTGCATAGCATCATAGATTTACCAGCTAGGTGGTAGTGCTCTGATGACTTTGAAATTCTTCTCTCTCTGAGTGTACTTATCTTTCTTGAAAGCAGATATCTCCAGTAGAATTTCAATGAACTTGTTCTTCATTTGATCAATAGTTTCTCCATCTTGAAGTCATCAAACATGTTGCATGCCATCAAAAGTTTGTTTTCAATCATGGCTTCTGATCTAAGGCTGAGTCCATGCATTGCTACCCAAATTTCTTTATCAGTATCCAAATCTTGGATTTTTGCCAGATGAACTCTTTTAATTGTGCTGTAAATAATTCCTATAGCAAAATCGTCCAGGTTTACTGCAAGTTGATCTTCAGAAGTGTATTTTCTGGGATCTTTAAGAACTTGTTCTATTATGACTCCAGTGTCAGTGGTGCGTTGGTTAAGCCAAATGGCATCACAACGAACTCATAATGACCTTTACGAGTTCTAAAAGCGTTCTTTGGTACATTTGCATCTTTCATCTTTAGCTGATGATACCCTGATCGTAAATCGATCTTTGAAAACACTGTAGATCCCTTTAGTTGATCAAAAAGATCCTCGATTCTTGGCAATGGGTATTTATTCTTCACTATGAGTTAGTTTCACTCCCAATAGTCGATGCACATCCGCAATGTTCAATCTTTCTTCTTCATGAACAAGATTTTTGCTCCCCAAAGGGAAACACTAAGACGTATGAACTTCTTTTCAAGTAATTCTTCTTGTTGCAGCTTCAACTCTTGCAACTCCTTTGGCGCCAATCTGTATGGTGCTTTCGATACTGGTGCAGCTCCTGGTATCAAGTCAATTCCGAACTCTACTTGTCTCTCATGTGGGATTCTAGGAAAATCTTTCGAAATTGATTATATTCTGCTCGCACTTCACTAACAGTGTCTGCTTGCAATAGGCTTAGTAGTGTGGCCTCCTCCTTCAGTTCCTCCATCATTCTGATCTGGAGCAGAGCGTCAAAGATGTAATACTCGCTATCCTTGACTAGCAAGTAGAACTTGACACACTTTGCTGCTCCCAGACTCTCTGGTAGTAGATGAATACCAGGAAAATCTTGTCGCACAGAGTGATCGGCTTCACTCTCCAGTAGATTAATAACACCTTCTGCTTGGCGTTTCTTTTCTTCTTCTTCATCTGTAGACTCTACTTCCTCCTCCTCCTCACTTATCCTTTACATTCTGTTTGGTGAGGGTGTGGCTGTTCTGGCCGGAGAGAAGTCTTTCTCCTTGTGTGGGTTGTAACTGGATTCTGGTTCAACGAAAAGTGGTTCTGTTTGTTGATCTTTTGGTTGTGGTGCTGTGTAAGCCTGCTTTGAGCTAACTCGTTCTGGTTGAGTTATTGCAAGTTCTGGTTGGGGTGTATCATCAATTTCTTGTGGAATTTCGACCGTTGGAGGTGGAGAATCTTGAACCTTTTTCAGTCTGCGCCTCTTCTGCTTAGGCTGGGATGCAGAAGTATCTGTGTCAATAGAACTTCCTCGTTTAGTGGGTGGTTTGCGAGTTGTTTTCTCTTTTTGCACCTTTTCTTTGGGTGCCTATGCCTTCTGTTTTTCAATGGCTCTGGTTGGTGGAATCCAGATTGGGTTGGATCTGCCCATCTCCAATAATGCAGCATGATGTACCTCATCTGTAACCTTGTTGAACAAGGCTGGGGAAAGTCCCAAAGACATCTCGATCTGATGTTGATCTTTAGGGATGGTAAGACGAGTGTTGAAGTCGATGGCATCCTCACAAATCTGCTATTTGAAGAATTTTTCCACCATGAAGCTGATCTTGGTAGAGTGACTAGGTTCCTTCTAACCTCCACCGAGACACCGCGTCCTCTGTTGTCTTTGGTATAGGTAACCAATTTGTCCTCTTTAGCCATCAGGTCAAATAGGATTTGGCTTCAGTTGACTTTGAGATTTAAGACTACAGCAGTGAGGATTCTAGACTTTTCTGGAGTAACTTGATCATAGGAACCTCTATGGTTGAGGAAGATCCTTTGAACACGTTCAAACATCAACTTGTAGCCTGGTTGGAGTAGGGATCTATGAAACATTCTCCCTATATAGGCAATGGGTATCACCATCATCGTTTCCACTGCCATCTGGAGTTGATCATGAGTGATCTCATCCAAAGTCATGCCTTCATCTTTCAACCGATAGGCCTGGTTGATCATCGCAATGACATTGTCAGTCATTTTACTTGTCCTATCACCAATGGGCATCAACACATTGGCATCGAGACCGTCCTTATCATTTTGCCAAGTCAAATAGAATGTGGCTGCTTGTTTTGCTAGGTACATGTTGGGATGGGAGGTAACGATGTTACAGAATCCTATAAACACAAGAGCATTCCAGAGAATATATATATATATATATATATATATTCATCAGTTAAGTGATTACTAATATGAATATCCCAAAAATGAATGATTACAGCATTTTATCGAGAATTATACCCAAAAAAAATATAAAAAGGTATACGTGCATCTAGATACAAAACACAAAAATGAAGAACTTAAAACCCTTTGCAGCGAGTAATTATGGCGAAAATCTCTTCGAGTTTTCGAAAACCGTGAGTTTCAAGAACGGCGAAAGGTTCAGGGGAAATAAACTTCTGAACCTCAGCAACGTATTGTAAGAACAAAGAAGTTTGAGGTGCCATGATCAAAGAAAAACTTTGAAGGAAGTTTGCTGGAGAGAGACAAATATTGAAATTGCTTAAGTGCTTAAAGATAGAAGTGCTCAGTGCGATGTATGTGTAGGTGAATAGTTGAGTGCATGAACAATACATATATATAAGAAAATAATCAACGACACAGATTAAAGCGATAATAATTGAAGGGTTGGATGAAAATCTCCCTTTTTAGGTTTTCCCGCTTCAGCTTTCCAGTTTGCCGCCTTTCATTGCGTTTGATGTATGCGCTAGATCTTAGGGTTGTAGGCGAGACTGTGTGTATCTTCCTATCCACTGCAACTTTCCTTTTCCTTTTCTTGCAAGGATTTTCTCGATCACAGTTTCCAAAGGTGTGCTAATCATCACAAATATAAGAGATTTAGCAAATCTAGATCAGAAAATAGATTTACAGACTGTTATTAGGATGTTAATTATGGTCAGTGACGTCTTCCATCTAGGACGTTTCAATTTTCCAAATTCCCCCTTGACTAAGTAATCATTATTTTGGAAAATAATTTTCACGTGGCATGTCTTCTATCTAGGAAAGTTTAGACACGTGTTACTGGTAACGATCTGTTATTGTGAGATCTCTGTTTCCATCTGGTACTGCATCATTCTGGTTTGTCATTCTGGTTGACAATCTGGTTTTGTATTTTATGTCTTGAATGACACGGACAGAGACTTGGTTCTATCTGTATCGTGCTGCTACCATTTGTATCTTTCTGCTACACAATCTAGTTTCATCAATCTGGTATTGACTTTATTCTATCATCCAGATTCAGTAATCAAAGCTTTCCACATAACATCTTGAATTTTTTTTCTAGTAGAGCTTTAGTCAAAATATCAGCACGTTGAACATCTGTGTGAATCTTCTCAATCTGGATATGCTTCCTCTCCACATGATCTCTAATAAAGTGATGTCTCACATCAACATGTTTGCACCTTGTATGGAGTACTGGATTCTGTGTTATCGCTATTGCGCTTGAACTGTCATAGAATATAGTTGCTGCTTCAACCATAATATTTGTGCACAACAACTTCCAACAGCCATATATTCTGCCTCAGTTGTTGATGTAGCAACAAATGTCTGTTTCTTCGAGAACCAAGATATCAGCTTGTTTCCAAGAAACTGGCATGTACAAGAAGTAGACTTTCTATCCAGTTTGCATCCAGTATATTCTGAATCAGAATAGCCTGTTAATTCAAAGTTGTCGTCACATGTATACCAGAGTCCAATGTGGACAACACTTTAAGATATCTAAGTATCTTTTTGACAGCTTCCATATGTGATTCTTTGGGATTGGCCTGGTATCTGGCACATACTCCAACTGCGAATGTAATGTCAGGTCGGCATGCAGTAAGGTATAGCAGAGAGCCAATAATGCGATTCTATATTATGTTATATTGTGTTATATTTGCTGGTTTGCCTTCTGGATCTGGATCTATCTTCCCGTTGGTCTGTATTGGAATTTTGACTGGTTTACTGTCTTTCACTCCAAATTTAGTGACCAGATCGTTAATATACTTTGCTTGATTCACAAAGATACCATCTGGTAACTGCTTCACCTGCAAACCTAGAAAGAAGTTCATCTCGCCCATCATGGACATTTGATATTTGTTTCTTCATTAGTTCAGCAAATTTGTCACATAAATAGGACGATTGTGATCCAAATATGATATCATCAACATATATCTGGACTAAAAAGATATGCTCTTTGACTTTGATTACGAACAGTGTCTTGTCAATACCTTCTTGTTGATTGTATCCTTTTGCAACTAGTATGGCTTTGTTTCTGACTACTTCACCATTCTCATCTTGTTTATTCTTGAATACCCATTTGACACCTATCACTCCTTGATGTCTTGGTCTGTCCACTATATACCAAACTTGGTTTCTTTTAAACTCGTTGAGTTCTTCTGGCATAACAATAACCCAATCTGCATCTTTAAGTGCTTCAAGGGCATCAGATGGTTCAACGCGTGATAGATAGCAGCTTAGAAGTGCACTTTCTCCATGCATTCTTCTGGTTCTCGCACGATCTGATGGGTTCCCAACAATCTGTTCAGGAGGATGATTGTCTTGTATCCATCTCCTTCTGCTGGACATCTCTTCTTCTGATATCTTAGGCTCAGGTTCATTTGTTGGATCCTCAAATTCTGGGTGTGCTGTTGAAGATATTTGAAAAGGATTTTCAACTTCTGGTTCTTCAATTTCTTGATCATTGTTCCAATAAATGATTCATCAAATACAATATGAGGTGTTACTTCCACAATATGAGTCTTCTTGTTGTAAACCCTATAAGCTTTACTAACATCAGAATATCCTAAGAATATTCCATGGTCAGCTTTACTATCAAAGGTTTTCAATTGAGATTTGCCATTATTGTGAATGTAACACAAACATCCAAAAGTACGAAAGTATTGAATCCTGGTCTTTCTGTTGTTCCAGACTTCATATGGTGTCTTCCCATGTCTAAGGGTAATCACCGATCTGTTCTGTGTATAACAGGCCGTATAGATAGCTTATGCCCAGAATTTCTTCGATAATCTGGTTGCATTAAGCATGGTGCGAGCTGCTTCCTTCAATGATCTATTCCTTCTTTCAACCACTCCATTCTGTTGAGGTGTTCTTGCTGCAGATGTTTAATGTGTGATTCCCGTCTGATTGCAGTAATATTCAATCTTCTGATTTAGAAATTCTGTTCCGCGATCTGTTCTCATGGTTGTAACAGAAGTTTCCTTTTGCTTGGTGATTTTGTTGAGAAAATTTGGCAGCTTTTCCAATGTTTATTTCTTCTTGTGTAAGAAGATTACCCATGTAAATCTTGAATAATCATCAATGATGACCAGAGTGTTTATACTTAATGGTTTGACGGGACCAAATAAGTCTAAATGAAGTAACTCTAAGATTCTGGTGGATGACTAAACTGCTTTGCTGGAAAATGATGATCTGGTTTGCTTCGCAGATGTTGTTCTTGTCATATACTTGATCTTGTAATCCTTCGACTAGTTTCTCTTCTGCAATCTTATTGACTTGAAATTAAAATGACTTAGTTGCTTATGCCATAACCAACTTGTTTCAGATATTTTCTTAGTGACCAGACATGTCTTAATCTGGTTATTCCACTGCACAATATATAATATGTCCTGCAGTTTTCCGGTACGAAGAATCTCATCTCCTTCCTTATTTTTCACAAAACAGTCATTACCATCAAAAATGATCTGGTTTCCATTAACACAAAATTGGCTAACAGAGAACAGATTATGACTAAGGCCCTCAACAAATGATACATTTGTGATTGTGATCTTGCCAATAGTTATATTACCATAGCCTCTGGTGTAGCCTTTTGAGTTACATCCAAAGGTTACATGTGGTCCTTTTCTTTCCACATAGTCTGATAAAGTGTTCTTATCACATGCCATGTGTTTTGAACATCCACTATCAATGATCCAAATTGTTCTCTTTGCTACTTTACTCCTTCTTGCAGTTCTTCAATCCTGCAATAAATAAATTTTAGTTACTCTTTCAACAAGTGGGTGCTTGGTTAGTAGCAAATGTTCCCTTGGGGATCCAGATTAACTTGGTGTTAGGAACACATATATAGCATGTAATCCTTCTTCCAATATCATCTGTTCTGGTTATAGCTTTGTAGACGTAAGGATGATTTGTCTCAATGCAATCCCAATTGATCTTCTTTTCATTGGTTGAGGAGGTTTTGATAGATGTCTTCTGCTTCTGATTTTTATTTGTTTTCTCATAGTGAGCAGATTGACCCTTCTTCTGATAGTATCTGTTATCTCCTGTTTCCTTCATTATCAACTTCTGGGGTTGATTTTTCTTGTTCTTGAGATCCTTGACTTGATCTGGTATGTTCTTTCTTTCAGCTACAAATTGAATCTCACTAGAATTCTCGTTATATCCTAGACTAGCTCTTCCCTATTGTTGCATATCGATGATCATTTCAACTCGTTCGTGACTTTTGTTGATTATGCTCATATTTTCCATGGTTTTCTTTAATTTTTCTTCTACTACATCTTTCCTGTTGATCACATCTTTCACCTTGAAATTGAGTGAATATATTTATGCGTCATTTGTCTTGATCTGTTCTCCAAGACCACTTATTTGTGTAGAGAACTTGGTATTTGCTTCACTCAAGAACTTCACAGTTTCATTCAACTTGTCATTCTCCTTTATGACTTCAGAGAATAACTTCTTTATGCTGGTGTAGCTTTTAAACATCTCATTAATTTCATCACATGACACTTCTGGTTCGTCTTCATTTCCTGAATCATAGTCAAGTTTATTTGAAGATATTGAAGCATTAGATTTTACCTCGTTCAGTTCAAGTCCGTTGTCCAATCCCATGTAGCATTCATCCCAATCTTCATTTTTTTCTCCTGCATAGAATGCTTCATCATTATCTGAGGAACTATCTGACAGATGACTTGTGCTGCTGGAATCTTCTTCTGCTAACATGGCCTTGCGTTGAGCTATGAGTTTTCGATCTCTTTTAGCTCGTAGCTCTTCTCTTTGGCTCTTTGACAAGTCTGGACAATCTGTCTTGAAGTGACCTGTTCTCCCACATCAATAACAAGTATAGTCAGTAGAGTTAAGAGATGAGCCTAATTCATCTGTTTTGCACTTCGCTTTGAAGGCGATCTCTTTCTCTTTCTTTGAATTTTCATTTTTCTTGCTTGAGGAATGATCCGATCCATGTATCCTTCTGATGTCACATTCATGAACAGCCAGATGATCAAATAGAGCTTCCACGGACAGATTGTTGAAATCAGCACGTAGTGGTTGCATTGCTAAAAAAATCTCTCAGCTTGGTGGCAATGCTATGAGAATCTTAAGATTCTTCTGTGTCTGTGTGTACTTGTTTTTATTGAAAGTAGAGACTTCAAGTAGCATTTCTATGAACCTGTTCTTTATCTTCTCGATGGTTTCTCCAGGTTTCATATTGAATTCATCGAATTTGTTGCACGCTAGAGACAACTTGTTTTCGATCATTGCTTCAGAACCTAGACTTAGTTCTCTCAAAGCTTCCCACATCTCTTTGGCTGTGTCAAGATCTTGGATCTTGGCCAGATGAACTCCTTTTACTATACTGGAGATAATTCCTTTGGCAAAGTTATCAAGATTTGCTTCTCTTCTTTCTTCAGATGTTTATTTTCTGGGATCTTTTAATACATCCTCCTTGGCCACTCCAGTTTTCAGTGATACGGGTTGATTCTTCAGAAATGACTAATGGCCCTTCTTCAATCACTTTCCACATCAGACAATGATGAGCTTTGAGGCACATCTTGATTATGAAACTCCACTCTCTATATTCTTGGATGGATAATTCTTCACATGCCCTGATAACAGATGATTCCATAATGACAGATAGGATGCAGGTGAATGAAAAGAGGTTTTCTAGATCTATTCAAGTTGACCCCCAGATTTTACTCTTGTGAATGCCGAAACAATGGTCTTATGAACTGTTGGTCCCGAAAGAGCAAGGTTTGGTGTATGGGGGGGGGAATACACCAAATACTAACTTTTCAGTTTACTTGACAATTTATATGAGAGCTCAAGCTATTCTGTATAAGAAATTGCTTGAAATGACTGACCAGATTGATATACAGATCAGTATCTGGTTTTGTCCAAGCAGATTACTCTCAAGTGTAAAACACCTAACAGATAATAAGAGTGATCTTATTACCTCTTGAGTGTAGAGTGAGTGCGGAATAATGGTGGATTAATGATTGCTCTTGTTTAGAAAACCTTAGGGAATTAATCAGATTGATTAAAACAGATTGATTCAGAATGCAGCTAATATGAAAGTGCAGGAGGTTAGGATAATAAACAACAGATAATAAGAGTGCAGAAAAGTAAAGCACACGATGTTTAACGTGGTTCGGGAGATCCCTACGTCCACGATCTGGTCAAACCTAGACCAGATTATCCACTACTAGGATACTCTGCTTCTTTATACTCGTGGAGAACGAGTCACAAGTACCAATCACAACTAGACTGATACTTATGCACGAATGAAGGGTCGTGTCCCTTTACAACAGATTACCTCTACGTTACCACTAGAAAACTACTAGCTAGCAGGGTGATCTCCTTTCTCTCGACAAGACAGACTTGAATCGAGGTGGTTGGTGTGATGTAGAATCACAAGATGTTGAAGCTCAAGGTCTG
>JAPKLX010001862.1:0-17180 GCA_026898415.1 Leonotis leonurus
CGTAGATGACTTGACAGATCGATATGCAGATCGATAGCTATCTTGGTCCAAACAGATTACTCTCTTAGTGAATACACTTAGCTAATAATAAGAGTGATCTTATTATTTTCTCAGTGTTGAGTGAGTGCGGAATAATGGTGGATTAGTGATTGCTCTTGTTTAGAAAACCTTAGTAATAATCCAGAATGTTAAGAAGATTGATTGAGATGCAGATGGATGATAGTGCAGAGAGTTAGAATAATAAACAACTGAGAAAATAAAGACTGCAGGAATGTAAAGCACACAGTTATTTAACGTGGTTCGGGAAATCCCTACGTCCACGATCTGGTCAAAGCTAGACCAGATTATCCACTACTAGGATACTCTGCTTCTTTATACTCGTGGAGAACGAGTCACAAGTACCAATCAAAACTAGACAGATACTTATGCACGAGTTAAGGGTCGTGTCCCTTTACAACAGATTACATCTACGTTACCACTAGAAAACTACTAGCTAGCAGGGTGATCTCCTTTGTCTCGATAAGACAGACTTGAATCGAGATGGTTGGTGTGATGTAGAATCACAAAGTGTTGAAGCTCTAAGTCTGGATAGCTGATTGCTTGAAAGAATGACAACAGTATAGTTCGCGTGTGTTCTCTATCTCTGATTACCATATCTCTAACTTCAACTATATTGGCATTGAATATAAAATTCTAGCCGTTGTTGATTGACGTGAGATAGATAGTATATTGCCAATCAATGGTTTCCATCATATCTTTTCTTGCCATATAGGAAAGGTTGACTCAATCTTTGAGTTATGGGAAGTGTATTACTTAACGGTCTCTTTCCTTATATGTGTTAATCGAAGATATTCTTTCCAATCCCAGTTGGATGGACTTTGATCTTGACGTGGCAAGAATATATGGTGTGTAGGATGATGTCAGCAGGTGAGTTGATGACTCAATCGTTCTGGTTCCTCGCTGTAGGCATCGATCTGGTCATCGATCTGGTCACTGTCTGTTACAGCAGATCGATTCCTCTTTGGCGTGAAATCTTGACTTTCATCCTATTCTAAGTTGAGATTGACTTCTATAGGAATTTTCCTTTACATTTCAAGTCATCTCCTAATCTGTTCCATAACACGATACACTTTATATATAGTGATCTGTTTTACATTTAGAACAGTTTAAGCTAGAAGAAAAACAGCTAAGTGTGTTTCGAAAGACCATCATCAAAATTAAATATCTTTAGGGTTCCCAACAAACACTTTGCCCACACTACTCAAAGCCCAGCTGCCAGAGGCCTTGAAAGAAGAAGATGTTGCCAGTGGAAATGAAATTTTCTTAATCAATAAATCAATCACCGACATGAAAGTCGCCCACAGCGCACTGGCTATCAATTTTGGATCTCATATCAAAGATGCTTCTAAGCAGTTCAATGAAGTTAATGGCAATATTTCTGCATTCCTGCAATATAAAGAAGATTCTAAAGCTAAGTTCAAAGCTCTTCATGACGAGCTTGCCTCCCTTCGACTTATTATTTCTAAAGAATTTATTGCTGATGTCGAAAAGGGGGAAGAGAAGAAGAAAGGACAGCCCGCTGATTCCTCCGGTCAAATCAAAAAGAAACTTGCTGCTATTAAAAAGAAGAAATTAACTGCTAAACAAGCTGCAGAAGCCAAGCAGTTACAAAAACAAAATGAGGAAAAACGCAAGAGAAAGGAAGAAGCCAAGATGGTTGCTGACAGAAAAGGGAAGAAGGTTATGACCGAGGATGATGAAAATGAAGAGATGTTCTTGGATGGGTGCACGGCGGAGCAGATCGCTGATCCTGAATTTAGAAAACTATGGAGGGCCGAGAAGCAAAGACAAGGAGAGACTGGGGCCAAAGACTTTGATAAATCCCCAGATGAAGAAGAAGAAGAGTCAACAAATCCTATTTTCAAATTCTTTGAAAAATTCCAATTGACTGACCCTCAAAACCTTACATGGATTCATTTCAAGAAGGCAACTCAATGGAACAAATTGGTCAAGGAGTTCATAATGCAACATTATTATTTGATGGACCAAGATGTTCAAGGAGGGTCAGTGGACGATCTGTTTCGAGAATTCCTTTCTCAACACAAGAATCAAACTTTCATAGAATATCTTCGAAGACAATCTGCCATGTCCAACACTCCTCTCACTGCTCCAAGGAAAACAACTCTTCTGTATCCAAGAATTCCTGGAACTACAGAAGTTGATCATACTGCTGTGCTGAATGCCATAAATCGATCTGCTCAGATGATGATGTAGTACCCCGAAATACTGTAGCTGTAATTAATGTATAATTAAATCTTAATTAGGGCATTGCATCCTTAAGAGATCATATTTATGAGATTAAGAAGATCTTGAAAGCTTTATTGTATAAATTAGAAGAAAGAATTTCGATTATTTTTTTAGGAAAGAAAATAGAACTTATTAATTCCATATTAGCGATAAAAGAGAGGGGCCGAGATAGAATAAATTCAGACGAAGCATACCCCTCAGAAGAGAAAATTTTTATCTATTAGATAATATAGAAAAATTGAATTAGAAATTTCATTAAGCTAGAAAACAGATAAAATAGAGAATAAAAATTTATTATTGCGATTTCGGCAATAATTAAATAAGTTTTCGATTAAAATTCAGTTTGAGAATTCGACAGCTGTAGTAATACCTACAATTTATGCCCGATTTTATGATATATATAGAAGAAATTATTATGAAGATTTTACTAGAAAATATCGTTTTAGAAAGAATTTATTCAATTAGATTTATTCGGTATTTTAAAACTTGAATAAGTTATTCAAATGAACTCCAAATTACGAACGATCTGAACCAGTGAATTCTAGATATCGAGATGAATCATCCAGCATTAATATCTCGAATCGCGAAAAATGAAGAATCGGGACGTTCTAGAAGACTCTAGAGACTTGTAGATGATTATTTAATTATTTAATTAAGAAAATATCTTACTTAATGTATAAGAATACTTATCCTTATCATTTTTCATCATCATCCACCTCCTACACCTCCAAATTTCGTCCATCACCTCTCCTCCCCATAACCAAATTTTCTTCTCCCAATTTATCAATATTTCAAGCTAAATTTGTCCAAAATTTCAAGAAAAAGACCATATTAAGGTAAATAATTATCATCTCTACATCTTTAGCTTGTAAAATTGATGAAAATTTCCTCTTTTCATCCATGGTAATCTTATGTTCCATAGCTTATAGTATATGGCTTTAATTTTCAAATATGTTGTAGTAAATAGATAGAATGGTATGTTTTAAGTGAGACTATGAAATGAATTTCAAAAGAGGATGGATATTTGGATTTGCCCTAAAACTTCTACATGAACCCAAATTTGAATTAGTAGAATTTGTATGAATTTGCTTGATTTGAGCATGGATAAGTATCATTAGACATCAATAAGCATGATTAGAGTAAGAAATTAGAATAAAAATCCAAACTTCCTAAGTTGTCATAATGACCGAAAATTTCATGATGGTGCTCTATAAGATTTTGATTTTATTTGTTTAATTTGAGATCATATTTGAGTTCAATGGTATGAATAAGGCCTAGAATAATTTATAGAGAATTTTTCAAGCACTATAAATAGATTTTCAAAAATCTAATAGTTAATGAAGTTTCATAGTTTACATATGTGTTGATGTTAATTTATTTAGATGATGATGTATTAGAGTTATTTAGGTAGTAGTAAGCATAGATAAATCAAGAGATTGAAGATAGAATCATCATTTCATTAAGATTCAAAATTTGCTTGGAGAAGGGGATGATCAAAAGATGCATATAGAGGATTTAGTTGTTTGATCTAAGGTGATATTTGAGATAAGGGAAGAATATGATGGCTAATGTAAATTTATTAGATTTAAAGAGCCATGTATGTGAAAGTTAGAAATTGTTAGTTTAGTATGTAAAGAAGGAAGTATTATGATTGTGTAAGTTAAATAAAATTCAATGATAGAAAATGATTTATGAGTATTAGTAAGTGAATAATCAAGCTTGATTGATCTTCATAAGATAATTATGCATAAGTTGGTATTTTAGTATAAATAAAGAGTATGCATAATTATTAAGTATGAGGTTAAGTATGTAAGTAAGTTTATAAATAAGCTTAGAATACATAATTATGTGTGTTTATAAGATTGTAAATAAGGAAATAGATTAAGGATGCAATGACCCGAAAAAAAGTAAAATCTTAGTAATCCGAATTGAGACAAGAGATTATATTTACGTAAGCAAGTATAATTGAGAAATAGTGGAGTAATATCTTTCTAATATACTTCAAATTTATATATTTAAGGTGCAAGTGGAGTAGAAAGAAGAGGGACGGAACCAAAGAAAGAAGAAGACGAGCCTTTGACTTATATAGAATAAGTCATTCAGGTGGGCATTTCTTATTCAAGTATGCATGCTATTTATGAAACATGTGATTATGCAATTTATTTGAAAGATGTGACTTGCATGTTTTAAGTATGAAGTGCAATGTATGATGCCTATCTACGAGAGAATTACGATATCGGCCCTATGCTGGACGAGCTGCCAGTAAGGGTTTGTGTACACATATGTGACCGTGAGCCGGTGAGCGGACTGGCCGGTCATAGTGTTGAAGGGGAGGCCTACCTTTCAACACAAGAAGTGCGTAGATATGGTGAATTTGATTGATTTTGTCTGCAGACACAAGTATGATTTGATTATGTTACAGTTTGAGCATGAGAATGTTTTATTTTTAAAAGAAAGCATTTGCAAGTCACAAGAGCATGTTTTAAAAAGTTTTTGGCAACGTGCCCACTGAGTACATATCGTACTCATGCCCTGCATATTCTTTTAAATGTGCAGGTTGAGCAGCGGAGGTGGAGATGGTGTTGAATGCCGGTTTTGGGCTTGTTTTTCCCATGCTTTGTCCATATATGTATCTAGTTGTTCAAGGATGTTGTTGTTATACACCATAATCATCCACCCTTTATGTTAAGAGAGAATTCAGTACACTTTCGTTTCTAATATGAATGTTGAGTACTGTTATGTTGGTTGGTTTATGGAAATCATGTTGATATGTTTCCCTTGGTGAATCATGGTGTTCAACCTATTTCCCTTTGGTTTGAGTTCTTCTCTTGGTGAATTGAGTTCCGAGTTTATAAATTATCCGTATGTTTGCTTTTGCTAAAAACAGGGCAGCCTCTGAAATCCTTTTTCAGCCCATTACATTTGTCCGAATTTCTGAAAATTTTATACCATTTTAAAGATCTTTTCATTACCTTTCTAACGGTTCTTTCGGATCTAAATTCGGAGTTCGTATGAGAAAGTTATAAGCTTTTGAAGTTTAAGTGTCAAACCTGTCGGAATTTCCTGCGAAAATTTGATATACTTTATCCTGAGTTTAAACCTTGTTTCCAAGAGTACAGTAAGTTAACCGAGTCATGGTCTAATTGCTTAACTAAGAGAGGGTTAAGAAATTGGGTTGTGACAGATGAATTATCCCATTGATTTCAATAATAAAGACTATCGGAGGATCTTCAATGGAATCTATGCAAGTTTTGGTGTGCCATCAGAACTAAGGCAGCGAGAGATGGTAGAAAGGAGGAGGCAGCAGCTAGCTGATCAAAAAAGAAGACAATCACAATCTGCAACAAAGGAAAGCCAACCACCTCCTCAACCACAGTCATTATCTTGTTTAACAACGAGCTGATATAAATGTAAAAATGTAATTGTAAGCTGTTAAGTCTATAAAGTGAAGTTTATTTTGAAAAACAACCTGATGACAATATCTCTTTGTCCAGGCAATGTTTTATGATTGTCAATTTATTATTATGCTCTTAACTGCCTTCAATATTAAATCTTCATGTTTAAAAGAAAATATCAGTGTAGGTTTCGACATCATCAAAAAGGGGGAAATTGTTGGGAACCCCATGAACTTATATTTGTTTTGATGATGTTCCTCGAAACTACACTTTGATGTTTTGGAAACCAGGTAGTCATTGTCATCTATTAAGGAATATCTTAAGTGTAATAGAAGCAGATCGTTTTTTAGTACATAAATAACGATCTGTATTATTCTAGTAAAAGGTATCATGGACACAATTATTAGTAAGAATAACAAGTTTCTTCCTTGTAAGTCAGCTAGCTCCTAATGTGGTGAGCAGATCATTTTTTATACTTTAATAACGATCTGCTTCCTACATAAAGAACTCGCTGACATTTTTACTTGTTTCTTGGTTTCAATTCTTAGATCATCTATCAACAGATCACAAATGTAAAAGTGGTTTGAAGTTTCAAACACTTATAACGATCTGGTCCTATAGACTAGAATTAGCTTAGGAAGCAGAATATAGTTGAAAATTATTACATGTAGTTAAGCAGCTAGTTCTCCAAAATCAGCCCGCTGCTTGGTACTACCAACAGATTGTTTTTCAAGTCATCACAAGAGGATGAAGCAGCTCGTTCAAAATGAATACATCAACCTGCTGTCATCTCAAGCAGCAGATCGTGTTGTTCCAAAAACAATCTTATCATCTCTACCATACATATATAGCAGATCGTTTTATACCAAAAACGATCTGGTCGTTACATTCAATGGAGAACCGAAGAGATGAAGTTACATCACAATGCAGGACAGCGAGCTGTTATGACATCAAGTTCAAGCTGCTCCTCACAGTAACTACGGTGGACTGCCGACATACCTAAATTTGTCACAAGTCAACCACTCCGTGTATTGTCACATCAACAACATGCTTTAAGGAATGAAGTACAAGAAAATCAAAACTACTGTACGAAGGATCATTCCCAGTATGGCAATACATTGGGAAATCTCATGAAAGGTGGTAACCACTTTCATTTAGCAGCGCGTGTCTCAACCTCACTGTCATGCATTTAATACAGCCATTAATGCGTTGAAAAAGAGTACCATCGTCTCCAACGGATAGTTTCTTCAAAGAGACTATAAATACCACCTTCACTTCCAGGAACGAGCACGAGAATTCACGATTACAAAGCTCAAACTCTGCTCAAATATTCAAAGCCCTAAAAGCACTCCTTCAAGCTCTAGAATTCTCTGAGTGCTTTATTATTCTTTTGAAGATTGTTTCTGGAAATTTGTTGTTTACCAAAACCAAGTTTGGATCTAGTTTTGATCCAAAAGTTGTAAGATTTAGATTGTAGTTCTTCAATCTAAGAAGTGTAATCTCAAGTTGTTATCTAGTTTTGATAAAACTTGAGGCTCGTACTCAACGAGTAAAAAGAAAGGAGACATAGTGGATTTCGATCTAGTTTTGATCGAGCCGTGGACGTAGGGAAAGTTTATCCCGAACCACGTTAAATATCTTGTGTTCTTACTTTCTGTTTTACATTGTTATCATCTTCTTCATACTCTTGCATTTATATCTTGGTTGATAATTTCTCCAAAGAAAGAAAACGTTTTTCACCTTAAAAAGAACATTAACCACCATATTCCGCACACAACTTTAATCAAGTTTAAATTTGTGTTCATCACTCTTGATTACTGTTATTCATGCATAAGGTATTATTTGAGTAAGACTTAATCTTCCTAACAAGAAGATTTGTTTTACTAATCCTAGTTATCTTAAGTTATTAAGAGTGCTAAAGCCTTATATTTTAGTTGTAAACAAGAAAACCAAAAAGTTGTGAATTGGTGTATTCCCCCCCATACACCAATCTAGCTCTTTCGGGACCAACAAGTGGTATCAGAGCGGTGGTCCATCTTGACCACTGTTTCTATTTCACAGGAGATTATCTCTGTGTGGTCATCTTGGATAGATCTTGAAAACGTTTTCACAGCATATTGCACTTGCATTTATTTAACCATCTACCTTGAAATTATGGAAGGACAAATGGCTAGGGCTTGTGAGGATTTCTCTATTGCTGGATATGAAGATTGGAGCTTCAGACTGGAAATGTGTCTTAGAGCTCATCATATCAAGATGTGGTCAGTTATCACCAATGGTCCAATCAAAATCATGCACAAACATTCTGCTGAGATAAAGGATGGAACTGGACCCACTCCCACCGTTGAACTAGTCGAAAAGGAAAAAGACATGGATGACTACACAATGAAGGAAAAGAAAGAAGCAAGTCTAGACGACTATGCAAAAGGATTGATTTCCAGCACAGTTAAGGGAATCTACCAAGCTAAGATCCGACGTCTCAAAACAGCAAAAGAGATGTGGGATGTACTGCGAGAGATCAGCATGGGATCCGATGTGATCCAAGAAAACAAACTATCCATAGCATGTAACAAGTACGAATAATTCAAAATGAAGCAAGGAGAAACCGTTGCTCAAATGAAGAATAGGTTCACTGAAATCCTGATAGAGATTGACGCTATTGACAAAGACAAATACACAAAGCGTGAAAAGAATCTCAAAATCATCCGAGCTCTACCTGCTAGCTGGGAAATATATTCTGCTATGGATCCCATGATGCCAGAGTTCAACTCTCTCACTATTGATGCGTTATTTGATTTGCTAACGGGCAGTGAGTACGAAATTAATCGTATTCATGGTCATTCTAATTCTTCTCTTAACAAACCGTCTGTTGCAGGAATGAAAGACAAGGAAACTGCCTTTAAGGCCAAGTTAAAAGAAAAGGAGGTGGAAAGAAAGTCTACACCAGCTGTGGTGGTAAAAGACTCGTCAAGTTCGGATGATGAAAACTACCCCACCAAGAACTACTTTGAAGAATACTCACTCATGGCTCAACGATTCCAAAAGATGGAGCTAAGGGCAAACCGATACAAGCGTCTCTACAAAGATAACAATCGAAACTTCAAAGGAAGAGATCGATCGGGAGATCGACCCGATAAGAAAAATGAAGTAAAAAACTAACTCCTCATATATTAAAGCTGACCTATCTGAATTCTCTTGTTTCAAGTGTGGTAGGAAAGGTCATTTTAAAATAGATTGTCCAGACATCTCCAAGACGAAAAGAGAAGAACTCAGAAACAAGCGAGACAAAAAGCTTAGAGAACAACGTAAAGCTATGTTTGCCGAAGAACAAGCCGCTACAAGCACATTAACCGACAGCTCGTCTGAGAACGATGAAGCCTTTTTAGCAAATGAACTGGATCTTGAATGTGATGAATGCCTCATGGGTCATGACAACGGACTCGACAACAATGAGGTAGAAAATAATTATTCTTCTCCTATTTCTAACTCACCTTTATATGACTCGGGTGAAGAAGAAGAGATAGATGAAGAAGATGAAGACGATCTGTCCATTGAAGACTTTACCAAGCTCATGGAAGATCATGCGAGATTGAACAAGATGTTCAAACATGCGATAAAAGAGAATGGAAGAATGACAAACACTATTCAAGAGATGAAAGAAATCAGCAGCTCATTCAATGATAGGGAAAACGCTCTACTCAAACAACTCAAGGACAAGAGCGAAGAAAATTACACTTTGAATGCCAAGATTTCTGATCTCATTGATCGAGAAGCTTCCGCACAACGAAAGGTCGATGATTTGAGTGCCATGGTTAATCACTCAATACACAAAAAGGAGGATAGGATTCAACTCATCAATGACATGCAAAGAAGAGCTGCAGACCGTACCGGACTTGGTTTTGACGGAGTTGACAAAGGACCACCAAAAGGGAAATTTGTCAAAGAAAAAGGAAAAGACAAAATAGTGAATCTCAACAATAATGCAAGACAACCTCAAGCTATCTTGATCAATAATCAAAGCCAGCCACAACACAAATTCACCACTCAAGGGGTTGGGTTTCAACAAAGAAAGCAGCCTGCTCAAAAGTTTGATCAATCTGCTCAACTTATTCATCAGCGAGCTCCTCAGCCATTCAACCAGAGGCAACGATCTGCCCCTCACAAACAATCTGCTCCTAGAAAACAAGTTGTGCCCAATCAACTACCTGCTAAGAAGAAAGTTGTGTATATTGACTTTAGTGGCAAACAAATCAGACCTTCACAAAATATTACTATTATTAGGCAAATTTGGGTTCCAAAAGGAACTTGGTCCACTAACAAAGCACCCTCATTCAGTAGGGTAGCTAAATAAATTTTCATTGCAGGATAGGAGATCGATGAGAAGAAAGCGCACAGCTCGGGGCGCAGTATGGATTCTTGACAGCGGATGTTCCAAACATATGACATGCAACAAGGAGATGTTATCCAACTACAAGGAAAGCAATGGACCAATTGTAACCTTTGGAGGAGACTCGAAAGGATATACAAGAGGTTATGGCAATCTCTGCATCAAATTCCTCCACCAGCTGGCTATGGCACAAACGCTTGAGCCATCTCGACTTCAAGTCAATCAACAAACTGGTGAAAAATAACCTAGTTGAAGGTCTGCCTACTCAAATCTATGACAAGGATCACTTATTGAAGCTTGCCAAGCAGGAAAACAAACAAGAGCATCATTTCCTACAAAGGCAGCTCACTCCACTTCAAGAATATTGGAACTTCTACATCTAGACCTTTTTGGACCTGTATCTCCATTAAGTGTAAACGGTAGAAAGTATACTCTTGTTGTTATTGATGATTTCTCTAGATTTACTTGGGTTGTGTTTATGTTCAAGAAAAGGGAAACTCTGGAGAAACTGCCAGATCTTCTCAACAAACTTTCAAATCAAAAGGAGACATCCATCATAACCATTCGATCTGATCGTGGAACCGAATTCATCAATCACATGATCGAAGGATACTGCTCAAAAATGGGAATTCAACATCAAACTTCAGCAGCTCGTACACCACAACAAAATGGGATTGTGGAAAGGCACAACAGATCTCTCAAGGAGGCTGCTCGAACTATGCTAAATGAGATCAACCTCCCTAAGAAATTCTGGGCAGAAGCAGTTAACACAGCCTGCTATACTCAAAATCGATCTGTGGTCACAAAACGACATGGGAAAACTCCATACGAGCTGTGGAATAACAGGAAGCCTCGAATCTCATACTTTAGATCCTTTGGATGTAAATGTTACATTCACAACAATGGGAAAACTCAATTAAAAATATTTGATAGCAAAAGTGATCAAGGAATATTTTTGGGATATTCTGAGATCAGTAAAGCTTATAGAGGTTTTAATAAAAGAACCCTTGTTGTGGAAGTAACACCACATGTTATTTTTGATGAAGCCAATTTTGAAGTTTCAGGAACAGATAGCGTTTCTTCAAAAGATGATCTCTCTCACTCAACGTTGAGAAATTCCATAGATAGACTCATATATGACATTCTTCTATGGAGTCCACGAAGAGATGAAGATGAAGAAGAAGCTAATAATCAACCTACTGGAGAAAAGCCACAGCAAGGGGGAACAGATGGACAACTCTCTCATCAAGGGGGAACTTCACATGAACATTCTCAACCATCTGTTGATGAACAAAACACTCAATCTCCCCCTCCCTCAACTCAACAACCATCTGTTCAACAATTGGTAAATGAAGTATCAAGCATTGATTTAAATACTAACGATCTATTTGATGTACCTACCATAGATCATCCTGAATTCGAGAATCCACCCGATGAAATGGAAATCAAAGTATCTGCGGATGAAATGAAAAGACGAAGAAGATGGGTAGATAGCCATACATCTGATCTCATTGTTGGGAACCCAACAGATAGAGTCAAAACGAGACGCATGCATGGAGAAAGTGCACTACTAAGTTGCTATCTTGCACACACCGAACCAAAGAACATCGAAGAAGCCTTGCAAAGTGCAGATTGGATCAATGCCATGCAAAAAGAATTAAATGAGTTCAAGAGAAATGATGTGTGGTACTTAGTGGATCGACCTCATCATCAAGGTGTGATTGAAGTCAAATGGATATTCAAGAATAAAAGAGATGAATCAAGTGAAGTAGTAAGAAACAAGGCAAGGCTAGTCGCAAAAGCTTATTGCCAACAAGAAGGGATAGACTTTGATGAAACATTTGCACCTGTTGCAAGACTAGAAGCCATCAGATTGTTTCTTGCTTATGCAGCTTTCCAACGCTTCAAAGTATTCCAGATGGACGTAAAAAGTGCATTTCTAAATGGCATTCTGGAAGAAGAACTCTACTTGGAACAACCACCTGGGTTTGAAGTTGAAGAGGAAAACAAGGTGTACAGACTAACTAAAGCAGTGTATGGACTAAAACAAGCTCCTCGAGCTTGGTGTGAGACACTGTCTACATTCTTACTTCAATCGGGATTCAAACGAGGATCAGTTAACAAGATGTTATTCACCATCAAAGTCCAAGACTATATCCTTTTAGTTCAGATTTATGTTGATGATATTATTTTTGGATCCAAATCTGAATTCCTTTGTAACAAGTTTAGCAAGCTAATGCAGGACAAGTACAAGATGTCAATGATGGGAGAAATGAACTTCTTCCTAGGCTTGCAAGTCAAGCAATCTGCTGATGGAATCCTAATCAATCAATCCAAATACATCAACGATCTCATCACAAAATTTGGTGTTAAAGATTGCAAACCAGCAAAAATCCCAATGCAAACTAATGGACAAATTGGTCCTGATGTACTTGGGAAGGCAAGAAATATCACACAGTATCGTGGTATTATCGGATCTCTTTTATATCTAACTGCAAGTCGACCTGATATTACTTTTGCTGTTGGTGTTTGTGCTAGGTATCAAGCTAGCCCAAGGGAATCCCACTTGGAAGCAGCCAAAAGAATCCTGCGTTATCTCAAAGGAACCATTGAAATAGGTTTATGGTATCCTTGTGATGATAATTTTGAATTAACTGGCTACTCTGATTCTGATTATGCAGGTTGCAAGCTTGATAGAAAATCCACATCTGGGACTTGTCAATTTCTTGGAAGCAAGCTCATCTCGTGGTTCTCTAAAAAGCAAACTTCGGTTGCAACCTCAACAACAGAAGCAGAGTACATGGCTGTAGGGAGTTGCACAACACAAATTTTGTGGATCAAACAGCAACTTAAAGATTATGAAGTCTACATAGATGGTGTGCCCATATTTTGCGATAGCTCAAGCGCAATTGCCATCACGCAAAATCCTGTTCTATAGACTCGTTGCAAACATGTGGATGTTCGTCATCACTTTATACGTGATCATGTTGAAAAGAAGAACATCAAGATCGAGAAAATTCATACGGATGTGCAGCGAGCTGATGTTCTCACGAAAGCATTACCAGAAGATAGATTCAAAATGCTTTGTGGAAAATTGGGCTTGATAAATTTTATCAAAATTGGTACAAATGTTGATAACAGTTAGCTGGTGGTAAAAAGGCGATCTGTTATCACAACTTTAATTTTAGCTTCATATTTTCTTAATATTATTATGTTGCTAAACTTTGTATGAATATTCCAAGTTAAATCAAGCTGCTTAATTTTGAAAATTAACAGCTGGTTGATTAAGTTGAATATACACAGCAGATCGTTCAAAAAAGAAAACGACCTGCTATCTATCAACAAAAGCAGCGAGCAGCAAGCTGCATGAAAGAGAAAAGAACAAAAATGTTGATTTTAAGAATAGCAGATCGTTCAAAAGATGAAAACGATCTGCTCCTCTACTTCCAAAAGCAGCCAACAACAGATCGTTAAAAGGAAGAAAACGATCTGGCCCTTTACTTTAAATGGCAGTCAACATCAGCTAGCTACATAAAATGAAAAATAGCAGCCCGCTGCTAACACCAAGTAAAGCAGATCGTTCAAATAAAAAACGATCTACTAGGACCTTAATTAAGGGGAAATCAGGTTCATTTATTTCTCCAACTCCTTGATTATTTATGACTAATGATTACTAATAAAACTAACTAATTGTAGGATATGTCAAACGCCAGTGTGTCAGAAAAGGTGACGGATAAAGTGCAATTCATTTAATGTTGCAGTCTTCGATTAGTGTTTCGAGGCAATGATGTGACGCAATTTTATGGCGTATGAACTTCACTCAGTTTTGGGCGGCAAATCATTACACCAGGGAGTAATCTCAACCGTTACTTGTTATTACTTTTATATGATTTAATCTGGTTCGTTCATGATTTGGCTATAAATATGTGAATGTTTGACTGTTCCTCTTACACTTTCAAAAATTCTCTCTCTCATAAAACCTAAAACCGCCATTGCTATGTTAGTTCTTTCAAACTAAGCTCTTCTGCAAATTCATACTTCTTCAAAACCACTCCTAGCACTCTCAAAAAGACTGCATCTGAAGCTAGCTCATCATCTTCCCACGCACCTCCACTTAGTATGTTTGAGATGTTGCACGCAATAGAAACTAAAGTGGCTCCAGAACCTCGAGCTATCCTAGTACATCACGGGTTTCGTAGCCTAGATGTATTATTTAGCAAAATCCAAGCGTGCAAAGGTTCAAAACCCATGAAAATGTTCACTCAAATTTAATCTTTGTACTCATATGCATATCATTTGCTTTTCATTGCTTTATATCTATTAGGCATTTTGTGTGCCCTATAAGTTCTCTTAACGCTGTAAAATCCCCTATGTGACATAACTAGTTCATTGTGATTCATGCTTTATGAGTTCTCACGCTTATATGTGTCTATATTTAGGGTTTCACAAAATCATAACCATGGAACCAAACTACTTTCTGCCACGTCAGATTGCACTATTTTACTGTTCATGGATGGTTGACGATAGAGAAGAATATACAGTCAAAATTCCAATTGGAAAGTCAAAGGAGGACAATATTCGCACAATAGTCATAAAGATGATTCTACAGACTTATCATTTGAGTGATGAAGGTGACATAGTAATTGACGAAGTCTCAGATGCTCAGATCCAGGAAGCACTTGACCTTATTCTTGCTCATCCATTCCAGTGGACTGGAAAGGTGTTTAATCGATCGCTAATTCTTCCTCTCTATCGACTCCTACTCGATTTCATTCAAAAGGTGTTTCTTGGGCACCAAGGGACATTTGATTCGGTGACAGCAGGCAAACTCAAGGTGCTGACCGCAGTCTTATTTAATCTCAATGTAAATTGGGCCAGATCGTTGTTAAAGCTCATTGTTGATGAAGAACAACAGATCGATATCCGTCAAGACAGTGATGGAAATTGCACGAGGATAAACATCAAGCGTCCTCTTCGTCTCTCCACAAAACTCAGTACAATTATTATTGGTTTCTTCCAGAGGGACAAATGGCACAAATCAGTTGATTTTAGCAAGTACTGGATTTTACCAAGAACAAGGCATCAAATGGAAATGTCCTTGGGGGTGGCTTCACAAATTTTTCTCAAAGTCACCGATGAAAAGATGAAACAGGCTCTCATTCTCATCGGGCAATCAAATCCCGAATGGGTAATACCAACAAAGAAACCAGAAACTATTGGTGAAGCAGCAGCAGCAGCACAAGTAAAAGAAGCAGCAGCTGCAGATCGACCAGCAAAGAGAAAGGCAGCTGGTAATCCTAAACCAGCTGCTGCTGCCAAGGGAACCAAAAAGCCAAGGAAAACAAAGAGCAAACCCACTGCTCGAAATTTGGAGGATGAATTGGACGCAACAATTGATAAAACAAAGGAGCCATCTGCTCCCGAAATAAATGAAGCTGAAGTTGAGATCGATGCTCACGAGCAGCTAGCTGATGATGTCTAAGAGAGATCGAAAGGAGCACAACTACTTTTCCAACAATTAAAGGAAAAGGCCACTGACTTGGTGCTAAAATCAATGCCTGGCATCAACCTTACCCCAGCCACATTTGAAATGGCTCAAAGGTTCCAAACTTACTTAGAGATACGGGATTGCAAATTTTATATTTTGGAAGCAATTCTTCTCCTATTTTCCATCAGCGAGCTGAAGGCTGAAGAAAACAAGCTGCAAAAACATTTTGGTTTTCTCGACGTGCCAGATGCCAGACAGTACTTTCGTACTTATGTACTAACCAAAATGAAAGAGGAAGCAGCTACCCTTCAAATCGATCTTACTCCTTATTATGAAAAAGAAAAAGATTTGTATTCATTCGCAGTGGACTTGCAGTCGGGTGATTTTGACGAGATATTCAATTTCGAAGAGCAATCTGCTGAGCAAGAGAAGCTTGTTGCCACAACCTCATCCCAGCCCGCTGATAATCTTAATAAGGAAGAACCATCTGCTGCAATGGAGAAAGCAACATCTATTTTGGAACCATCTGCTACACCAACTGCAGAAATTCCCACTGACGAACTCATTGAAGAAATATTTACACAAGGCACTGCACCAATTGGCTTCCAACATCATACATTGGAAGATTTGCTTTCTGCCAACCTTGGATCCCACATGACAGCAGATCAACTAAATGCCCTCATTCATGAAAGGATCAACAATCGATCTGCTGCATTGGCAAACTTTGTGTTCTCAGCTGCAGAAAGCGCCCTTCAAACTGTTGAAAATAATGTCCAGCTCGCTCATTCCAAATTATCCAGCGAGCTGCATAAGGATCTGGACAACGATCATGAAATTTTTGATAAATTCAAAGAAGAGACCAACTGCAGGATTGTTGTCATTCAAGAGGAGACAAAATCTTTCGAAACCAAGATGAATGCAGCAGGAGCAAAAATGGTCGCTGAAGTGAAAAAGCATGTGGAAAAACAATATGAAGACATGGAGAAAACCACAATCCCAGCTGTGGTTAAAAACACTGTTGGTCCTGAAAGAGCAAGGTTTGGTGTATGGGGGGGGGGGGGAATACACCAAATACAAACTTTTCAGTTTACTTGACAAGTTATATGAGAGTTCAAGCTATTCTGTGTAAGAAATTGCCCGTAGATGACTTGACAGATCGATATGCAGATCGATAGCTATCTTGGTCCAAACAGATTACTCTCTTAGTGAATACACTTAGCTAATAATAAGAGTGATCTTATTATTTTCTCAGTGTTGAGTGAGTGCGGAATAATGGTGGATTAGTGATTGCTCTTGTTTAGAAAACCTTAGTAATAATCCAGAATGTTAAGAAGATTGATTGAGATGCAGATGGATGATAGTGCAGAGAGTTAGAATAATAAACAACTGAGAAAATAAAGACTGCAGGAATGTAAAGCACACAGTTATTTAACGTGGTTCGGGAAATCCCTACGTCCACGATCTGGTCAAAGCTAGACCAGATTATCCACTACTAGGATACTCTGCTTCTTTATACTCGTGGAGAACGAGTCACAAGTACCAATCAAAACTAGACAGATACTTATGCACGAGTTAAGGGTCGTGTCCCTTTACAACAGATTAC
>JAPKLX010003114.1:0-11576 GCA_026898415.1 Leonotis leonurus
TATAGAAGTCATTCTCAACTTAGAATAGGATGAAGGTCAAGATTTCACGCTCAAAGGAATCGATCTGCTGTAACAGACAGCGACCAGATCGATGACCAGATCGATGACCAGATCGATGATTACAGCGATGAACCAGAGCGTTTGAGTCATCAAGCCTTTAGCTGACATCATCCTACACATCATATGCACTTGCCACGTCAAGATCAAGATCCATCCAACAGGGTTTGGAAAGTTGATCTACGATTAAAACATATAAGGAAAGAGACCGTTAACAATCTGATTTCCATAAATCAAAGATTGAGTCAACCTTTCCTATATGGCAAGAACAGATATGATGAAAATCATTGATTGGCAATATACCATCTATATCACACCAATCAACAACGGCTAGAATTTCAATATTCAATGCCTATATAGTTGAAGTCAACAATCTGGAAGAAGAAGAGAATACGCACGAACTATACTGCAATTATCATTCAAGCACTCTGCATTCCAGACTTAGAGCTTCAACATCTTGTGATTCTACATCACACCAACCACCTCGATTCAAGTCGGTCTTGTCGAGAGAAAGGAGATCACCCTGCTAGCTAGTAGTTTTCTAGTGGTAACGTAGAGGTAATCTGTTGTAAAGGGACACGACCCTTCATTCGTGCATAAGTATCAGTCTAGTTGTGATTGGTACTTGTGACTCGTTCTCCACGAGTATAAAGAAGCAGAGTATCCTAGTAGTGGATAATCTGGTCTAGGTTTGACCAGATCGTGGACGTAGGGATTTCCCGAACCACGTTAAACATCGTGTGCTTAACTTTTCTGCACTCTTATTATCTGTTGTTTATTATCCTAACCTCCTGCACTATCATATTAGCTGCATTCTGAATCAATCTGTTTTAAACAATCTGATTAATTCCTTAAGGTTTTCAAAACAAGAGCAATCATTAATCCACCATTATTCCGCACTCACTCTACACTCAAAAGGTAATAAGATCACTCTTATTATCTGTTAAGTGTTTCACCTTGAGAGTAATCTGTTTGGACTAAACCAGATACTGATCTGTTTATTGATCTGGTCAGTCATTCCAAGCAATTTCTTATACAGAATAGCTTGAGCTCTCATATAAATTGTCAAGTAAACTGAAAAGTTAGTATTTGGTGTATTCCCCCCCCATACACCAAACCTTGCTCTTTCGGGACCAACAAGTGGTATCAGAGCAGTGGTTCAAACTGACCATTGTTTTGTTTCACAAGGTTAAAACCTGCGTGGTCTACTTGAATAGATCTAGGAAAACCTTTTTCACTCACTTGCATACTATCTGTTATGGAGTCTTCTGTTATCAGGGCTTGCGAAGAATTCTCTATCCAAGGATATAGAGAATGGAGTTTCAGAATCAAAATGTGTCTCAAAGCCCATCACTGCCTGATGTGGAAAGTAATCGAAGAAGGGCCATTGGCAATCACAGAAGAGACCACTCGTATCACAGATACAGGAGCAGTCAAAGAAACTGTCCTAAAAGATCCCAGAAAATATACCACCGAAGAAAGGAGAGAGGCAAATCTCGATGATTTTGCCAAAGGGATCATTTCCAGCACGGTCAAAGGCGTACATCTGGCCAAGATCCAAGATCTTGATACAGCCAAAGAGATGTGGGAAGCCTTGAGAGACCTGGCGCTTGGATCTGAAGTGATGATCGAGAACAAACTGTCTCTAGCCTGCAACAAATATGATGAATTCAAAATGAAACCAGGCGAGACAATAGAACAGATGAAGATGAGATTCACTGGAATTCTCTTAGAGATATCTGCGTTCAAAAAGAACAAGTATACTCAAAGGGAGAAGAACATGAAAGTTCTTAGAGCACTTCCACCAAGTTGGGAGATCTATGCAGCAATGCAACCTCTAAGAGCAGACTTCAATGATCTGTCCACTGAAGCCCTATTTGATCATCTCGAAGGTCATGAGTGTGACATTCAAAGAATTCGAGGACCAGATCATCTGTCCAAAAAGGCAGATAACAATTCAAAGAAGGACAAAGAGGTAGCCTTCAAAGCGAAGAGCAAACCAGATGATCCTTCTGAGTCTGTTACTCCAGATGAAGAGAAAGGCTATGACAAACTCTTAAAAGAATTTGCAATGATAGCTAAACGAATGGACAAGATGGAAACCAGATCGAAGAAGTACAGACGCTTCTACAAAGATAATAAGAGGAACTTCAACAGGAAGTATGATAATGATCAATCTGATAACAAAAATGAATCCAAACAACAGATTACTAGAACAACAAAGACCTCAAGTTCTACAGATTACAATTGCTTTGAATGTGGCAGAACAGGTCATTTCAAAACAGATTGTCCTGATCTGTCCAGAAGTCAAAGAGAAGAGCTAAGAGCCAAAAGAGATCGAAAGCTTAAACATGAGCGCAAAGCCATGATAGCTGAACAGAACTCAAGCAGCTCGAGTCACTTCTCAGACAGCTCATCAGAAAATGATGAAGCTTTCATTGCTGACGATGAAGAAAGCTGGAATGAATGCTATGTAGGCTTGGACAACGGTCTAGATGATGTAGAGGTAAATTCCTGCAACTCTAACTCTTCAAATAATACTGATCTGGAACAGGAAACAGAAGATCAAGATGAATATTCTTGGGATGAAGTTAATGAGATGTTCAAAAGCTACTCAAGTATCAAAAGACTGTTCAAAGAAGTAGTTGAAGAGAATGACAGATTAAAGAAGATTGAGCAGACTCTAAGCACAGCAAACACTAAATTTGTTACCAAAATTACTGATCTGGAAGAACAGATCAAGAGCAAAGACAGCGAGATTCACTCTCTTAACTCAAAAGTTAAGGATCTGATCTCAAGATACAATGTTGCTGAAGAGAAGATCAAGAAAGGAAAAGAGATGATCTACAAGAGTGATGAGCGTGCCAAACTGCTAATCAATCTGCAACAAAAGGGAAAGTCTGGATTGGGATATCCAGGTCACTCAGAAAAATCTTCAGGAACCATAAGCTTCGTATCAGAAAGGAAGAGAATACCAGATCAAGTGATAGACTTGAAAAACAAGAAAGATCTTCCTCAAAAGATGGTCATAAAACAGACAGACAACAAGCAATACCATCAATCGAAAGGACAACCTGCCTACTACACAAAACCAGATCAGGTTCACAACAAAAGGGTCAACAGGACAGCACCAGTTAAGAAAGGATTGAAGAATGATAAGATAGAGAGATCTCATCCATCTGAAATACACTCTGTATCCAAAGTAGATAATGACGGAAATATCATTACCTGCTATATTGCTGTTCCTAAACCCTAGAATGTTCTGGATTCGAAAAGGATTGTTTACTAATAATCAAGCACCCAAGCGTTGAAAGGGTAGCTAAGTTTGATTAATTGCAGGATCAAAGAACTGCAAGAAGGAGTAAGATAGCAAGAGGAACTATCTGGATTATAGATAGTGGCTGTTCAAAACACATGACTTGTGACAAGAACCTACTGACAGATTACATAGAGAAACCAGGCCCACAGGTCACTTTTGGATGTAATTCAAAAGGGTATACCAGAGGGTATGGAAACATCAGAGTAGGCAAGACTACTATCACAAATGTGTCATACGTAGAGGGTCTTAATCACAATCTGTTTTCTGTAAGTCAGTTTTGTGCTAATGGCAATCAGATTGTTTTTGATACTAACAACTGTCTGGTGAAGAATAAGGAAGGAGATGAAATACTCCTTACCGGTAAACTGCAGGATAGGTTATATATTGTCCAGTGGACAAACCAGATCGAGACCTGCTTAGTCACTAAGACTGTATCAGAAACAAGCTGGTTATGGCATAAGAGATTAAGTCATCTTAATTTCAAATCAATCAACAGGATTGCCAAGGAAAAGTTAGTAGAAGGACTACCAGATCAGGTGTATGATAAAGATCACATATGTGATGCCTGTCAAGCTGGAAAGCAGACCAGATCATCCTTTACAAGCAAAACAGCTTACTCAACATCAAGGACACTAGAGCTGTTACACCTTGATCTGTTTGGACCAGTCAAACCACTAAGTATCAATGGGAGAAAGTACACTTTGGTAATCATAGATGATTACTCAAGATTCACTTGGGTCATCTTTCTGTTGAAAAAGAAAGAGACTCTAGACAAGCTCCCTGAATTTCTACACAAAATCACTAAACAGAAAGAGATGAGTATAACCTCTATCAGAACAGATCGAGGAACAGAATTTCTCAACCAGAAGATTGAAGCATATTGCAACAAGATGGGAATCACTCATCAAACATCTGCTGCTCGAACTCCTCAACAGAATGGAGTAGTTGAGAGAAGAAACAGATCACTCAAAGAAGCAGCTCGCACGATGCTTAATGCTACAAATCTACCGAAGAAATTCTGGGCAGAAGCTATATACACAGCCTGCTATACTCAAAACAGATCATCCATCACACTCAGACATGGAAAGACTCCATATGAAATATGGAACAACAGAAAGCCTAAGATCTCCTATTTTAGAACTTTTGGCTGTTTATGTTACATACACAATAATGGGAAATCTCAGTTGAAAACTTTTGATAGCAAAACTGACCCTGGAATATTCTTAGGATATTCTGATATCAGTAAAGCTTATCGAGTTTACAATAAGAATTCTCATATTGTGGAAGTAACACCTCATGTTGTTTTTGATGAGTCTATTGTTGAGTACAGATCACCAGATGAAAAGCAGACAGACAATCAGGTGACAACCAGAAGGATGAATGATCTATTACTAGAAGATGTTCTTATCTGGAATTCTAGGAGTGAGGATGAAGAAATTATCACTCAACCTGTTGCTGAGGAGATCATACAGCAAGGGGGAATATTACTACCTAACCTGGATGAGAACAGATCATCAACAGAAGTCAATGATACAATTACCACAAATGATGATCAACATCCAGAAGAAAGCCCAGATGAGAATCCATTTCATGCTACGACAACAGCACACCCTGAATTTGAGGAACCAACAGATCAACCTGATCCTGAGTTATCTGATGAAGAAATAACCAGGAGAAGAAGATGGATACAAGATCATCCACCAGAACAGATCGTTGGGAACCCATCAGATCGTGTGAAGACTAGAAGAATGCATGGAGAAAGTGCATTGTTGAGCTGTTACCTCTCTCGCATGGAGCCATCTGATGCTTATGAAGCACTTCAAGATGCAGATTGGATAACAGCAATGCAAGAAGAACTCAATGAGTTCAAAAGAAATGAAGTCTGGTATCTCGTGGACAGACCCAAACACCAAGGTGTAATAGGTGTAAAATGGGTGTTCAAAAACAAACGAGATGAGAATGGTGAAGTAGTCAGAAATAAAGCCAGATTAGTAGCTAAAGGCTATAATCAACAAGAGGGCATTGATTTCGATGAAACATTCGCACCAGTAGCCAGATTAGAAGCAATAAGGTTGTTCTTAGCATATGCTGCTCACAGACGATTCAAGGTGTACCAGATGGATGTCAAAAGTGCCTTCCTCAACGGTATTCTTGAAGAAGAAGTATATGTGGAACAGCCACCTGGATTTGAAGAGGCAGATCCAGATCAGAAAGTATACAGACTAGCTAAAGCAGTCTATGGTCTAAAACAAGCCCCTAGAGCTTGGTATGAGACCTTATCTACCTTCCTACTAGAATCTGGATTCAAAAGAGGATCTGTTGACAAGACTTTGTTCATCATCAAAGTCAAAGAAAACATTCTCTTAGTCCAGATCTATGTAGATGACATCATTTTTGGATCTCAATCTACCTATCTGTGTGACAAATTTGCTGAACTTATGAAAAATAAGTATCAAATGTCCATGATGGGAGAAATGAGTTTCTTTCTAGGTTTGCAGGTCAAGCAGTTACCAGATGGTATCTTTATTAATCAGACTAAATACATCAACGATCTGCTAGCCAAGTTTGGATTAAAAGACAGTAATCCAGTGAAAATCCCAATGCAGACCAATGGGAAAATTGGTCCAGATCCTGAAGGAAAACCAGCAAATGTTACACAATACAGAGGGATCATAGGATCATTACTCTATCTAACTGCAAGTCGACCTGACATTACCTATGCAGTAGGAGTATGTGCTAGATATCAAGCAAATCCCAAAGAGTCTCACATGGAAGCAGCTAAGAAGATACTAAGATATCTAAAGGGAACAGCCCATATAGGATTATGGTATCCATGTGAAGACAATTTTGAGCTATCTGGATATACTGATTCAGACTATGCTGGATGTAAACTGGACAGAAAGTCAACATCTGGTACATGTCAGTTTTTAGGGAATAAACTGATTTCTTGGTTCTCAAAGAAACAGACATCAGTTGCCACTTCAACTACAGAGGCAGAATATATGGCAGCTGGAAGTTGTTGTGCACAAATACTGTGGTTAAGACAACAGCTTAAAGACTATGAGATTGATGTCAAGGAAATACCAATTTTCTGTGACAGCTCAAGTGCTATAGCAATTACACAGAACCCAGTGCTGCACACCAGATGCAAACATGTTGACATAAGGCATCACTTCATAAGAGATCATGTTGAAAGAAAACATGTACAGATTGAGAAAATACATACTGAAGTTCAGAGAGCAGATATCCTCACTAAGGCATTACCAGAAGAAAGATTTAAGATGCTTTGTGGAAAGCTAGGACTCTTAAATCTTGAGGAGAGAACCAGATTGATCTAAACCAGATTGATCTAACCAGATTGATCTAACCAGATTGATCTAACCAGATTGATCTAACCAGATTGATCTAACCAGATTGATCTAACCAGATTGATCTAAACCAGATTGATCTAAACCAGATCATTATGATCCAGATTGATAAAATCCTACAGGGAATCAAAACCAGATCATCATGATCCAGAGTGACAAGATCCAGATCACTAGAAATTCCTACAGGGAACTAACACCAGATCACTAACACACATGTCAATACAGATTAAATAAAATTCCAACCAGGAATTACTAAAAAGCAACCAGATTGAACAGAGGCAGAAAGCTAAACCAGAGAGTCTCAAAACCAGCAAGTCTCAAAGGCAGAAAGCTAAACCAGAGAGCCTCAAACCAGCAAGTCTCAAAGTGAAGTTAGTTAAACTTTAACAGAAAGTTGAACCAGAAAAGCTTCAACCAGAAAGATAAGAGATATCATGAACAGAAAGTGATTAACAGACGCTCAACCAGATTGACCTCAACCAGATTACCCAATGACACGTGGATTAATATTTATTATTAATTATTATTCCATTACTTGGTTAAGGGGGAAAGGTCAACTATATACGGCGACTAATTATCTCTATTCTAACATTAGATTTCAAAATCATCTATTTTTGATGATTGCATGCAGTAATTGGGAGACGTGATCGAGAAAAATATCTACCAAATCTAGAAAAAGGGAGATAAAAGATTGCATCAAAAATAACGCGCCATCTCATAACCGTTCGATCATAGCGCGTGCATCATACGAAAAGAAGAGGCGACTATGGGTAGAAAACCTAGTACATGGAAAGGCGGGAAAGCTGTAAAAAGGGGAGAATTTCTCAATATTTTATTACCTTGTTTATCTTCTCTTTCGCGTATATAGACTGATAAGGCGGTTCGTGTATCACTTACGCTCACAAACCTTTTTCAAACACTTAGCAAATTTTCTGCCTCCCAAAAATTCTTTCTTGCAAAATTCTCTCTTTTTAGCAAAAATGGCTCCCAAATCGTCTGCTTTTCTGGAACAAGCAACTTATCTGAAACCTTATATTCACCAAGACCTTTTTGCGGTTCTTGATACCTTCGGGTTTCATAAACTGGAGAAGGCATTTGACCTCATTCGTCAGTGCAAAGGTTTCATGTTTTCGCTTTTAATTTGTATTCTATGTCTAAATGTTTTTACTCTGTATCTTTTCTCTTGTATGTGATATCTGTAAATTACATAGAACTGCATAAATTGTTCTTGTGGCACTTATACTTCACTGATGGAAGGACAGTGCTCACATCTATACTACTATGTTCTGTGTAGGTTTCTACAATATAATTACATCACATCCTGTGCACTTCCTTCCTAAGGATGTAGCAGCATTCTACCTCTCATGGCAGGAAGAGAAAGGTAGAGATGAGGCCACCATCAGGGTGAGCAAAGGGAATACAGTCAGCAACACTCCCTACAATGTTATCAACCTTATCAACGCTGCCTATAAGGTCAAAGATGAAGGAATAAAACTGGGTGAAATTACTGCAGAACAGCTGCAAGAAGCTGTGGAGATGGTCATGATCGTGCCTATCCACTACACAAACAGGATGTTTGTTCGTTCACTTCTCGCACCAGAGTTCAGGATCCTGTTTGAATTCGTTCAGCGGATTTTCTTAAATCACAATGGATCCTACGATCAAGTCACTCCTGAAAAGTTCAGGATATTAGCTGCCGTGGTTCTTGATCTGCCTGTCAACTGGAGCATGATCTTATACGATCTCTTGGCAAAGGAGGCCAAGATGATCCTATTCGTGAAAGGCAGCTCCCCTGGCATTGAAGTTAAAAGGAGCACACTTCGTCACTCCACAAAGATCTGCTTTATGCTGGAATCATTCTTTCCTCATCACCAATGGGATGCAGCAGTTGAGTTCAATGCGAAACAGCATTTTCCAAAGGACCAACATCAGATTGAGATGTCGATGGGCATTTCGGCAAATCTGATTACCAGAGCTAAAGACCCTGTAGTCTTCAACGCTCTGATGGAGATGGGAAGTTCAAATCCTATCTGGATTCCTCCTTCTGGTCTAGCAGATCGATCCACAAAATCTCAAGCAACCAAGGAGAAGCAATCAGAGAGAACTCCTACCAAGAGAACAACCAGGAGAGCCAGCTCGGTTGAAACTGACATATCTACAGCAGCTCAACCACCAAAAAGTAAACGACGAAAGCTTCAAAAATTGGCTGATACAGAACAAAGCCCAGAACCAGCACAAGAATCTGCACTCCCTCAACAGGAGGTTGAGGAGGAAGAAGTGGTAGTGCTGGTTGATGAACCAGAAGATGTGGAACCTCTGTCAACAGTACACCCAGATCAGCCCAGGGATTTCTCCCCAGCTCACACGATCAGCTCATCTTCTGCTGAGCCTCTAGAACAAATCAATGAAGAAGATGAAGAAGAAATTGAATCTTCAGATGAAGATGTGGAGAATAAAACAGCTCAGTCTGTTATGAAAATGATTGAAGCAGAAGCTGACAGAGCAGTAATCAGCACATTTCCTGGCATCCAGCTCACGCCTGAGAGCTATGATGCAGCTAAGAGGATCAAATTGCTGCTGCTAATCAAAGACAAGGAGTTCTATGTCTTGGCTGCTCTGCTTAAAATTAGATCAATCGACCAGCTCAAGGCAGAGGAAGCCACACTGTTGAATATCTTTGAAGTCTCATCCGTTGCTGAGCTAAGAGAAAGCTTCTCTCAATCCATCCTTGCATTAGCTCAGCTAGAAGCTCAGAAGCTGCAGATTAATTTGAGAGAAATCTATGAGAAAGCTGGTAAGCTGGATTTCTACAACAGTGTAGTTGATGAAGATGAAACTGAGATTCCATCTGCTGCTCACCAACAGGGTGCAGCAATAGCAGACCCTGCACCAGACCAGGTCATGAATGACACTGGTGTGCAGCTCACTACCCCACCTGCACCAACTGAGGAAGAACCTGCATCAGCAGAGGAAGAACTTCTTGGTCAGATCATCGGGGGCGAGCTTACTAATGACATCATCACTCCTGGTGTTGCAGCTGCCCAGAATATACATGTGCAAACATTTACCTTGGAAGATATATTGATGGACCAGCATCAATCCCTATCTAATATTCAAATCAGAGACCTTATTTCCAAGAAAGTGGATCAGTATATGTATGGAACGCTGACCACGGTCCAAGATGAAGCCACACGCATACTGACAGAATTCAACGACCATCTGCAATCTCATGTCAACCAGGTCGACACTGATCTGAGGCGCATCTGTCGCTTGAAACTTGAAGAGATAAGTAAGAAAATGGACGATGACAGGGCTGCTGCTGATGAGAGGAAAGCCCAGATTGATCAGAATCTGTTTTCTACAGAATTCAAAGTGAAAGAAATGTACAAGATCATCAGTGCCTTTGCAGCGAAAGAGAAAGACATGGTACACGCCATTGTCCAGGAGCAGACTGATGGTCTCACAGCAGATCTAGTCAAAGAAGCCAACTCCTACACCAGACTGCTACTCAGACAGTTCGAAACAGACGGCAGAACTTTTGTTGAAAGGAAGCTACGAGATCTACAATATCCCACGGCCACTCTGATCAAATCCTATTTTGATGAAACAGCAGACATCAAGGCAGCTCAAGAAGAGATTCAATCTGATCTGGCCAAAACACAGACTTCTCTTCAGAAGCAGATCAATGATTCCAATCTCAACATCACCTCGCTGCTGTCTAGCAGAATTGAATCTGCTAAGGAGATCGCTGAGCTGAAAAACGAAGTCTCCTCTCTCAAGACATTCATTCAATCCTTCATTGATGATGTCGAAAAGGGGGAAGGAAGTGGAAAGAAAAAGCCATCTGCTGTGCAAGAAAAGAAGGCAGCAGAAGAAAAGAAAAAGAGCTTAACAGGATCTGGATCTGGCGCATCAACTGCAAAGAAACCAGCCAGCTCTCCTTCTTTCCAAGCGCAGAAAACCTTCACTCCAAGCAGCTCATCCCAACCTACCAAGAAAAGGAGAAGAGCTGGATCAAGTTGGCTCTCTTCTGCTCCCATACGCAGATCTTTGACAAAACAGGGAGAGACCAACTGGGTCCCAGATCACTTGAAGGAAGGATTTGAAGGCTTGAAATATGGATTCATCATGTGTCGCTATTTTCTCAAAGAACCTCTCTACTGTGAGGGGTCACCAAATGAAGCTTTCAACCTATACCTTGACCAGAATGATGCAAGGGATCTGGTAGGAGAGATCAGAGCTGCTGCTGTCAAAGCCCAAGTCCAGATAACTGCTCCAGAAAGGGAGTTCAGGACCTGTCCCACTATTCCTGGGACAGATCTCCCGGACAAAACCTTTCTGCTGAATTTCATAAACCAGCTAGCAGAAAACAGAGGGTACAAAGTGGATGCTGAAGATCCAGATTACATCAGAGTAAGAGAAGGAGTGTATGAGAGCGTTCAGCTCATTTCTGATGAGACCAGAGCAAAGATGAAGAAGCAGCAAGAGGAGAGAAGAAAAAGCAGATAGTAGTCTTATTTTCTTATATCTTTATGATCTGCCTTTTCTTATAATCTGTTCTGTTTATCTGTAACCTCTCTTGTCTTCTTATCAATATATGAAATCCATTTTGAGTTTCTGATGACAACAACTCATTGTCCAGAACACATATAAAATATCCTTAAACGTTATAAACATTAATAACGTGCTAACAACAACTGGAAAACCAGACCAGACCGATCTGTATTATGCAGATAGGATCCTTTTGTAAAAGTGTGGTTTCGACATCATCAACAAGGGGGAAATTGTTGGGAACCCTAAAGATTAGTGTTGATGATGGTCTTTCGAAACAC
>JAPKLX010000691.1:5909-31019 GCA_026898415.1 Leonotis leonurus
ATGATTACCTTCTTCTCTTGTCAATTATTCATTTCGTTGGTCATGTTCCCGGCTTTACTAGAATTAGTAGGAAGCGGGCGTGACAATACTCGTAGCCTCCACGAGCTTGAGTGGACATAGGTCCGCACAAGTCAGAGTGAACCAGTTCTAACACTTCTTTGGCCCTATACCCCTTGGCCTTAAAAGGCCGAGTAGTCATCTTTCCCTCTAAACAGGATTCGCAGACTGGGATTGGTTCTACTTGAAGAGACTTCAAGATACCATCGGAAACCAGTCTTTGGATCCTCTTTAGATTGATGTGACCTAACCTTAGGTGCCAAAGAAGAGTTTGGTTCTCAAGAGAAGAAGTTTTTCTCTTCTTTTGGTTTGTAGTCAAAGTATAAGCAGATGAAGAATAATCAAATTGACATGTAATAGTATAGAGAGAATCAGCTGCACTTTTAAATAAAACTTGACCATCTTTTAGGAATACTGCATTGTCTTCTAAAAGAACAGAATATCCATACCTGCGTAATTGAATGGTAGAAATCAAGTTTTTCCGAAAATCCAGAACAAAAAGTACGTCTCTCAAAACTAATACATAACCATCAATAGATAAATGCACATCTCCAATAGAAACAACAGGTAAGCTTGCTTCATTTCCCATGGAGAGTGCTAGCTCGCCTCTACTGAGCTCCCTTGTCCGCATGAACCCCTGCAAGGTGTAACAAACATGGTCAGTTGCGCCCGAGTCAACAACCCATAAAAGGGAAGACCTCGAAACTGAGCATGTTTCTGTTACTAGAGCAGTAGAAATACCTTGAGCTTTCTTCATCAGGGGACAGTCAGACTTCCAATGTCCTACTTGCTGACACTTGAAGCATTTCCCTTTCCCTTTTGGCTTGCCAACGCCTCCGGACGGGCCTAGCTTCTTGTTGCTCCCACCCTTTGCTTGACCTTTCTTGCCATATGGCCCTTTCTGCTTCTTCCCACCTTTCGGTGCAAAGCTAGGACCTTTGGCAGTAGCCAATGCTTGTGGACTCTTTCCCATGACTCCCTCCGCAGCAACAAGTTCATTGAGCAGTTCATTGAGAGTGAACTTTTTCTTGCCCATTACTGCATTAAGACGGAAGTTCTCATAGGATTTAGGCAGAGTGTGGAGGACCATGTCAACCTTAGTATCATCCTCGATACCTCCACCGAGCACGTCCAGCTCATTGAAATGATTAATCATTCCAAGCACGTGCTTGCGCACAGACAAACCTTCCGTCATCCTTGAAGACATGAGTTTCCTCATGAGTTCAAAACGGACTGACCGGTCCGATTCTCCAAAGAGCTCCTCGAGGTTCTCCATGATTGCAGCCGCAGTCTCCATAGACTGATGTTGTAGCTGCAACGCAGACGACATAGTGGTCATAATATAAGCTTTCGCCATATTATTCGCCCTATGCCACCGCTTGTGAGCCTCCCTTTGCTCTTCGGAAGACCGATTAGTAAGGTTTGAGGGAGCAGGAGTAGTAAGTACAAACTTATACTCCGCGTCTAGAACAAATCCCAAATTGCGCTTCCATTCCATAAAGTTTGGACCGGTAAGCGGCTTTGCAGATAAAACATTCAAAAGGGGAGTAACAGTCATATCTGAAATAAACAACCAAGCGCACATTAGAAAACACGTTACTCCATAAAGATTCGTAGCAATAATATTGTAACCTTTGGAGAAAACAATATTATTGAAACCTCCGTTAGCCCATCCGAGTTACATGCAAGCCACGTTCGTGTGGACGTTTACATGTTCCTCTTTTGACCAGACACCCAGTCTTTGATTTCATTCTCTTGTCAACTTAATCCTTATGACAAATGAAACCAATAAACGGACCTTTACTAGACCACGCAACTTCAAGAAGGGACTCCATTGGGGAGTTGTACTCGAAATTAACGCCTAAGCTATGACCATAGTTTAGTCAACAATTTGACTATCTTTTATTTTAACCCCTCCTAGAATAATCCATGGAAAACTAACCCATGCAAACCACGTTCGGGTGGACGTTTACACAAGAAGCTCCCACTATTCATAAGGTTAAAATAATTACTTTAATCTTTCCAGAATAACTCGCAGAAATTAATACATGCAAGTCACGATAATGTGAACGTTTACATGCAAAACTCCCACTTATTCCAAAATTAAAGCGTTTTAAATGAGAAGTTTAACTAGCAAAAACTGCAAATTGATAACGAATGCAAGCCATGTTCGGGTGGACGTTTACACCAATTATCAATCTACTTCGCCTTAAACCAACTATGGAGGCCTTTGTCAATTTTAATAAAATTGAATTTTCCGCTTAGTCTTTTACTCCAAAGGTTTATAGGTTAATCACGTTGACACGGAAAACCTAAGCATGCAATCTAGAACACATGTAATAAAACATGCTCGCTTGAAATTCTAAAACGTGCTTAGTGAAAACGTGATAACACCTAGCATGATATTCTATGCGCATATATATACACATAAAGCAAATAAATCATGCTCATCACACCTTAACGGCGATAAAATCCACGACATGCAAACAACGATAAATATAACAAAATAAAGTCGTCTTGTCGCGGAAACTGGAACCTGTTCGTCCCTGCCTACTTTATTACAGAGTAAACGAAAGAAATTCTAATCTATTACAAAAAGAAATCTTCGTCTTTTGGCAAATTCTCGTCGTCTTCGACAAACGAAGAGAATGCAATACCAATGATTCGCGCCCCCTTCGCCCCACCAACTTCCGCTGCCTCCATGGACCGCCGCCACTGCCGCCATTAGCCGAAGAGAATGCACTAGGGTTAGGGACTAGGGTTAGGGTTTCCGCACCACCAAAGCGGCGCCCCCCAGCCCTTGACATCTGCTAAACCCTAGCAGTCCCGCTAGGGTTCCGTCGACTGGCTGATTAGCAGCGTGAACGCCGAAGCGGACGCTGCCAACACGATGAACCGCGTGTGCTCCACGCACACGCCATCGCCGGGATTGCTGCGCTTCGCCCACACGCTGGTCCGATCAAACGATGTGTTTGGATTGAACACCATAGACCCCAGAGCCGAAACTCCGGTGAATCGGATTTCGTCCGTTCCAACACACATCGGGGCCGAACCCTAGCGGGTGGAGGAAACGCAATACCCGCCATTGCCTTGCTGCCATCGACACCCTCAACCCCTTTATCCGGCTCGATCTTGTAGCTTTCACGACCTGTACAAACATATTACAATGCAAAGTACGAATACAATAAAAAAAACTACACTAACCACGGATTTTCTCGTGGTGCAAAACAGCCAAATCGGCAAACCAATGAACAAGAAAAAAAAAATAATAATAATCCACGACAAGACGACGATCAAGAATGAAGTGGAAACATCCATAAACGAAAACCTAATGATTTTATTATTCGTTTATCCGGTAGAGCCGGAATCTTGGAACCGGGCTCTGATACCAATTGAAGGAACCATAATATTTCATATGGTCCATATGCCCGTGACCAATTCCGGATACCAAACGAACACATGCAAAAATCATTGTGCCTATTGCATGAAGGTTCGAATCTTACTAGCAAATCCGGCAATGAGAGACTCCAGAGTGATCTTCCGACTTGTTCCCACGGCGAAACTTGACGTTGGGTGGCAACGATCCTCAAGCTTCCTCTCTTTTTGATTGTCGACGTCTCCCTCTCTCTTTTCCCTCTCACAGATTTCGTGCCCTCCTTTCTTGCGTGAGTGAATAATTAGGTTTAGGGTTAGGGCTTAAGCTAGTATTAATACTAGGTATTAATAATAAGCCCATCATCCTAATTAAATCACACAAGGGCCCATTAGTGAGAGATAGAGAAAAGGGCCGAAAACAAAGATAGAGCTTAGGCCTTTATTGGGCCAAGCGGGGATCTACTAGCTCGAATAAAGTTGGGCCTCCCGGTGTTCGATTTTCTTATTCAGCCCAGAATATAAATCGAGACACCAGTATTAATTTATTTCCACTAGAAAATTAATACTGAATTACCTCTTTATTCTTTAGGTGAGTCTGGGCTAGCATTAGACTTAATTAATCTCCGTGTTTAAGATATCTAATACCCATTAATTAATTAATCCCTCTGACGATCAATTAATTAATTAATTAGTCATTCAATAATAAATGACATCTCGAGTGCTACCACTTAAACTTATTATCGTATCGGAACTAATTCCACCTGCAGGGTTTAATACGATAAACTTATTAAGTTCCTCAAGAGGATATTATCATCCTGTTATCAGCAGGACACGGATCCTTATTGCAATGTAATCGCATGTCAAATAATATTTGCTATCGCCCAAAATATCGAGTATATTGAGCTTTAATAGAATTCTCACCCTTGATAATTCAAAGCAATAGTCAATTAATTATTCACACAGATTAATTCAATTAAGGTTAAGACTATTTAAGTCACCGAGATCTTGATTCTTAATTAGTCAGAATATAAGAATACATCTCACTGTGATCCTGTTCAATACACGAAGGTACTAGCATAAATAAATTGTCAAGACAAACTATTTATCCATTTATGCTACAATCTAAACCAGCAACTCGCCCATAGTTGCCTCGATTGTGAACTCAATTTATATCTCAACTTTTTCCAATTATATGATCTTCTGTGATCTACAACACACCATATAATCTATAGTATGAGTAAAATGGACCATTAATTGGATTATGCAATAACAATATTTCAGGTAGAAGAAATGCAGTGAACTAAGGAATCCATGTATACAAGCATAAATTCTTGCTTTCAGTATACAACCCTTCACCCGTTGGGTCTCAGATTTAAATCTGATGTTTTAACCAACGTTGTTACGGTCTGTACCGTATTTTGGATTTTTGGTAAATCCACAACCCTCACCGGATTTGATGAGTCTTTACCAGTAGCCGGTTGCTCTGGACTAGCTGAATCTTTACTCTGAGAAGAGGAAGGAGATTCAATTTCCTTTTGTTGTTCGTATTTTTTGAGAGAGACTACAAATTCAATCTGGCATTTAACCAGTTCTAATTCTTTGGTAAGAACTATTTCTTTCAGCCGAATCTGTTCTAGGCTAAGCATTGGTAATGCTTTGTTTGAGGTAAAGGAGGTTTTGTTGGTGTATACTCTCAGCTCTCAAACACTCCATTTATAGAAGTGCAGTGGCATCTCCTTTATGTTTATCCAATAGAATTGCTACAAGAGTTAATCTACCATTGGTCTTCATAACTTTCTCTGTTTGTAGAGATAAGAATGTAGAGCTTTTAATCATTCCAGTATTCTCGTGTCAGAAAATCTGCTAATGAGTTTTTAACTCCATCAATATATTGGATATCAAAAGAGTACTGGGAAAGCCATTGTTGCCAACGAACTAATCTTCCCTGTTTATTATCTCCCTGTATCTTAGTATTAATAAAATAAGTGAGATTTTTATTATCAGTTCTAACCAGAAATTTAACTGGAGTTAAATATACTGATAATTTTTCTATTGTTCTAATGACAGCTAGAAGCTCTTTTTCATTAGAATGAGAGTTCTTTTCAGATAATTTAAAACTACCTGAAATATACCTGCATATCGGTTCTGATACTTTACCTTCAGTTTCGATAGAGGTTTTGAGGACACCACCCCAATAATCACTGGACGCATCGGTCTCTATGATCATTTTGTCTTCTGGATTAGGAAGATAAAGCTTTGGAAAGCTTTTCAGATTCTTTTTTAGTTTCCTTATATAGTTAGAATCTTCTTCAGTCCATTCCCATCGAACTTCCTTTTTAAGCTTTACCTGCAAAGGTGCTCTAATAGCTGCAAGCTTAGGAATATAGTCAGAGGCATAGGTTAAAATACTTAAAAATCTCTGCAATTGTTTCTTATCTTCAAGTGTATCTGGGAACTTGTGTATGTGTTCTAAGATATGTGCTTGAGGAGTAAGCATACCTTCGTTGATCTCAAGACCTAAGAAATTAATCTTAGTTTTGAACAACTGGGCTTTTTTCTTACTAAGTATAATCCCTAGGGATTTACACTTATTAAGGACTGCTGCGACGTGCAACATGTGTTCCTGTTCATTGTTAGAGAATACAAGAATATCATCAATGTAAACACAACAGAACTTACTATAATTGTTGAATGCGGTTTGCATCCATCTTTGGAATATGGAAGGTGCCTGCTTTAGACCGAAAGGCATGACATTCCATTCATAGTGTCCTTGGGGACATGTGAAAGTTGTTAAGGTCTTTGACTCATTGTTTATCAGGACTTGCCAAAATCCAGATTTGCAGTCAAAAGAGCTGAACATCTTCTTTCCTCTAATTAACGAAAGTAATTCGTTTGTATTAGGGAGTTTATGGGAATCTCCTACAGTAGCGTTGTTCATTGCTTTGTAGTTTATCACCATTCGTTTTTTACCACGTTTTTGCTCGCCATGATTATTGACCATAAAGGCTGGAGCCATGTGTGGTGAATTACTAGGTCTAATTAATTTTAGATCTAATAGTTCTTGAATTTGTTTTCCAAATTCTTTTCTATCCTCAGGGCTGTAAACCATAGGTTTAACTTTGATTACTGCTTTAGGATCTATTAGTTTGAGTGAGGCTGTCATCCATTTCTTAGTCTTTAAGGGATCTAAGGGATTCTCAGAACAAACTGTTTCTAAGAGTGTTTCAATTTTTGAACATTTTTGTAATTCAAAATGATAATTCTTAGCTTCATTTCGGCTTTTAATAAGTTCTCTCCCCCTTTCTAAAAGAAAATTAATTTTGTGGGGACTTATATTAACCGATGGTGGTTTCTGAATTTTAGATCTTTTTCGCATAGCATCTAAAAAACCGGGTTTTCCTACCTGGTAGGCCGTTTTTAATTTACTAAGAATAATAGGATTATTATTAAGAGTAAAAATAATTCTATCAGTATATTGCACAAAAGGCTGATATAATTGACAGAAATTATTACCAAGAATAAAGTCAATACCTGATTCTTGTTGATAGATTGTAGGTATATGAAAAATTTCACCTGCAATCATTATATCTAGGTTCTTACAAACTTTGTTAATTGTTATGGTAGAACCATTGGCGATTTTTACCTGAATGGGTCTTTCGCTATTTACCCAATGTTCTTCAGGAATAACGTTCTTGCTTGCAATACAGAGACTCGCACCTGTGTCTACATAGCAATGTAATTCTATCAATTTATATCCAGTAAATTTAAGTTTACCTTTGACATATATTGAATTTGGGTTGGTGATGTTAGCCATCACTTTTTCATCATCTTCAAGAACTGTTTGAAGTTGATGCATCACTTGATTATGAATCCGTGGAGTCATAATCAATTTCTTTTATTTGGTAAACATTTAGTTCACCCTCATAGTAATCTTCAACTGTCATAAAACCTTTGCTGGAGATTTCTTCAAGTAATTTGACTTTGTCGCCAAATTTTCTTTGGTTTGGGCACTCATTTGCATAGTGTCCTTCTTCACTGCAAATCCAACATCTGCAATTCTTTCTTCTCTCGGGACAGAATTTTTGTTTGTTCGAGGATTTATCAAAAGATTTCTTTTTGACAAACTTTCCAGGTTTGAAAGTTTTATTTTTCCTTTTGAACCTATATTTTTTCATTAATTTTTTAGAAGAATTTTTCTTATAGGGTTTCCTATAAGGCTTTCTACATCTATATTCAAATGGCGATTCAATAATCTTTTCGCAATTTCTTTTGCTGAAAGATTTTAATTCTTTTTGTTTTCTTGTTAAATCACAAATCTTGGAGATTTCTTCTTTAACAATTTTATGTGCGTAGCCTAAACTATAGGCCGCTACTCCTGAAGCTTCTAGATCAAACCTATCTAAAGCTTTTTGTCCTATCAAAGGGATTTTTAGAAGATATCCTTTAATATATTTTCTATAATCTCCTTGATCACCTATTTGATATAAATACTTTTCACAATCACAATAAAATTGATCAAGAAAAGTTATATCGCAGAGCTGCATATTAGTAAGCATGGTTTCTGCTTTGCTTCTTATTCGAGCTAATTCTTGTATTTTATCCAAAGATAAATTTATTCCCAAAAACATGGTATAAATACCATTCAAGACTTCCTCAAAGGCAGTCATAGGGTTTAGTTTTGGTTCCCATCTGATTTATGCTCTAACAAAAGTAGAACCGTGTTTTGATCATCATAGGATTCTTTATTAGTTTGTATTATTAAACTAATCTCTTTGGCCCATGTGTCAATGAGATCCTTTCTATTTATCATACCATCAATATTAAGGATTTTACTTCCAAAAATATTAGTAGTAGTTTTTGCTTCGGAATTAAAAGGATAGAAATTACCTTTTCGTTTCCTGCTTTCTCTTTCTTCAGAGCTTTTGGACCCTGAAGTTTCTCCCTTATACTCCTTCTTTGGGGACGGAGGTGGAGTGTTTTGCTGTCTGTCAGCTCTGAGATTTTCTCGAAATCCTACCTTGAAGATTTCAACCTCTTCTTGAGAGTCTTCCGATTCATCGGAACTGAAACTATCAAGCTTATTAAAATTTTCACAGTCATTAAAACCAAACATAGATTTTAATTTGTTACTATTTTCTATTTCCTGATTGGCTATAGATTCATCCTCTATTTCCATCAATCTTATTGCTTGCTCAAGGATATCACAGTTATTATCATTGATTTGCAATTCTTCATTTTCTAGATTACTCCAGAAAAACTTTTCAACTTTTTCCATGTAGTTCATGTTGATTCTTTATCAACTCCGAACGGCCATTGATTATGAAATTTTTAACAAAATTGAAAGTTTCAGTTCAGAAGAATCAGAAGACTCTCAAGAAGAAACTGAAAGCTCTGAAAGTGAATTTCGAGAAAATTTCAGAACTGACAGACAGCAAAATACTCCACCTTCATCCCCGAAGAAGGAACAAAAAGGAGAAACTTCAGGATCCAAAAGCCTTGAAGAAAAGGAAAGAGAAAACAGGAAAAGAAAAGGTAATTTCTACCCTTTTAATAATTCTGAAGCAAAAAATACCACTAATATTTTTGGAAGTAATATCCTTAATATTGATGGTAAGATAAACAAAAAAGAGCTCATAGACGCATGGGCCAAAGAAATTAGTTTGATAATTCAAACTAATAAAGAATCTTATGATGATCTGAACACAGTTCTGCTCTTATTAGAACATAAGTCTACTGGTGTTGTTAATACTTTTATTAAACTCACCAAGTGGGAGCCAAAATTAAATCCCATGACAACCTTTGATGAGGTTTTAAATGGTATCTACACCATGTTTTTAGGAATAAACTTATCATCAAATAAGTTACAAGAATTATCTCGGATAAGAAGTAAGGCAGAGACCATGCTTACTAACATGCAGCTTTGTGATATAACTTTTCTTGATCAATTTTATTGTGATTATGAAAAATATTTATATCAAATAGGCGATCAAGGAGATTATCGAAAATATATCAAAAATTATCTTCTAAAAAATCCTTTGATAGGACAAAAAGCTCTAGAAAGATTTAATCTAGAAGCCTCAGGAACAGCAGCATATAGTTTAGGCTATGCTTATAGAATTGTTAAAGAAGAAATCTCTAAGATTTGTGATTTAACAAGAAAACAAAAATAGTTAAAATCTTTTAGCAAAAGAACTTGCGATAAGATTACTGAACAACCATTTGAATACGGTTGTAGAAAGTCTTATAAAAATTCATATAACAAAAAGTCATCCAAAAAACTGATGAAAAGGTACAGGTTCAAGAAGAAGAGTAAACCCTTCAAACCTGGTAAGTTTGTTAAAAAGAAATCTTTTGATAATACTTCTAACAAACAAAAATTTTGTCCCAAAGGAAAGAAAAATTGCAGATGTTGGATTTGCAGTGAAGAAGGACACTATGCAAATGAGTGCCCAAACAGAAGAAAGTTTGACAACAAAGTTAAATTACTTGAAGAAATCTCCAGCAAAGGTTTTATACCAGTTGAAGACTACTATGATGGTGAACTAAATGTCTACCAAATAGAAGAAATTGATCCTGACCCTACAGATTCAGAATCAAGCGATGCATCAACTTCAGACAGTTCTTGAAGTCGGTGAAAAAGTGATGGCTAACATCACTAACCCCAATTCAATTTATGTCAAAGGTAAACTTAAATTTACTGGTTATACATTGATAGAATTACATTGTTATGTTGACACAAGTGCAAGCCTCTGTATAGAAAGTAAAAACGTTATTCCCGAAGAACATTGGGTAAATAGCGAAAGACCTATACAGGTAAAAATTGCTAATGGTTCTACCATAACAATCAACAAGGTTTGTAAAAACCTAGAAATAATGATTGCAGGTGAAATTTTTCATATACCTACAGTCTATCAACAAGAATCAGGAATTGACTTTATTCTTGGAAATAATTTCTGTCAATTATATCTGCCTTTTGTGCAATATACTGATAGAATTATTTTTACTCTTAATAATGATCCCATTATTATAAGTAAATTAAAAACTGCCTACCAAGTAGGAAAACCCGATTTTTTAGAAGCTATGAAAAAGCGGTCTAAAATCCAGGCCCCACAAGCGGTTAACATAAGTCCCCACAAAATTAATCTTCTTTTAATAAGGGGGAGAGAGCTTATTAAAAGACGAAAAGAAACTAAGAATTTTAATTTTGAGTTACAGAAAACTTCAAAGATTGAAACACTTTTAGAAACAGTTTGTTCTGAAAATCCCTTAGATCCCTTAAAAACTAAGAAATGGATGACAACCTCAATCAAATTAACAGATCCTAAGGCAGTAATCAAAGTTAAACCAATGGTTTACAGCCCTGAGGATAGAAAAGAATTTGGAAAACAGATTCAAGAACTATTAGATCTAAAATTAATTAGACCTAGTAAATCACCACACATGGCTCCAGCTTTTATGGTTAATAATCACAGTGAGAAAAAACGTGGTAAGAAAAGAATGGTAGCAATGATTGCTAAACGCATGGACAAGATGGAGATCAGATCGAAGAAATTCAGACGTTTCTACAAAGATAATAAAAATAAATTCTACAAGAAACGTGACAATGATCGATCTAATAACAAGGATGAATCAAAACAACAGACGGGTAAATCCTCAAAAACATCTAACTCAACAGATTATACGTGCTTTGGTTGTGGTAGAACAGGTCACTTCAAAACAGATTTTCCTAATCTGTCCAAAAACCAAAGAGAAGAGTTGAGAGCTAAAAGAGATCGAAAACTCATATATGAACGCAAGGCCATGCTAGCTGAAGAAGAATCACGCAGCTCGAGTCATTTTTCAGATAGATCATCAGAGAATGATGAAGCATTCTATGCTAATGAGGAAGAAAGTTGGGATGAATGCTATGTGGGACTAGACAACGGTCTGGATGAAGTCGAGGACCAGAAGACTGCAAGAAGAAACAAGATAGCAAGAGGAACAATCTACATAATTGATAGTGGATGTTCAAAGCACATGACATGTGACAAGAACTTACTATCAGATTACATTGAAAAACCAGGACCTCAGGTCACTTTTGGATGTAACTCTAGAGGATACACCAGAGGATATGGAAACATAAAAGTTGGCAAGACCACCATCTCAAATGTATCGTATGTTGAGGGTCTTAGTCACAATCTGTTTTCAGTAAGTCAATTTTGTGCTAATGGTAATCAGATCATCTTTGATACTAACAACTGTTTTGTGAAGAACAAGGAAGGAGATGAGATACTCCTTACCGGAAAATTGCAGGACAAACTATATATTGTCCAGTGGACAAACCAGATCGAGACTTGCTTATTCACTAAAACTGTATCAGAAACAAGCTGGTTATGGCACAAGAGATTGAGTCACCTAAATTTCAAATCAATCAACAGGATTGCCAAAGAAAAATTAGTGGAATGTCTACCAGATCAAGTATATGATAAAGATCATATATGTCATGCTTGTCAAGCTGGAAAGCAAGCCAGATCATCCTTTTCAAGCAAAATAGCTCACTCAACATCAAGAATACTGGAGCTCTTGCATCTGGATCTGTTTGGACTAGTTAAACCACTAAGCATAAATGGAAGAAAATACACCTTAGTAATCATAGATGACTACTCAAGGTTCACCTGGGTCATCTTTCTGTTAAAGAAGAAAGAGACACTAGTCAAACTGCCTGATTTTCTACACAAGATCACCAAACAGAAAGAGATAAATATAGCCACCATCAGAACAGATTGAGGAACATAATTTCTCAACCAAAAGATTGAAGCATACTGCAATAAGATGGGAATCACTCATCAAACATCAGCTGCTAGAACACCTCAACAAAATTGAGTTGTTGAAAGGCGAAACAGATCACTAAAAGAAGCAGCTCGCACTATGCTAAATGCTACCAATCTACCCAAGAAATTCTAGGCAGAAGCTATCTATACAGCCTGTTATACTCAGAACAGATCATCAATTACACTCAGACATGAAAAGACACCATATGAGATCTGGAACAATAGAAAGCCTAAGATCTCTTACTTTCGCACTTTCGGATGTTTGTGTTACATACATAATAATTGGAAATCTCAATTGAGGACTTTTGATAGCAAAACTGATCCTGCAATATTCTTAGGATATTCTGATGTCAATAAAGCATATCGAGTCTACAATAAGAACTCTCATATTGTGGAGGTAACACCTCATGTTGTTTTTGATGAGTCTATTGTTGAGAACAGGTCACCAGATGATAAACAGACAGAAAACCAGATGACTACAAGAAAGATGAACGAGATATTACTAGGAGATATTCTTATCTGGAATTCAAAAATTGTTGATGAAGAGATCAATACTCCACAAATTGCTGAAGAAATCATACAGCAAGGGGGAACAATCCAACACGATCTGGATGAAAATAGATCACCAACTGAAAGCAATGAAACAGTCATTGCAAATGATAATCAATCTGAAAATTTAAATCCAGAAGCAATAACAGATGAGAATCAATTTCAAGCACACACTGAATTTGAGGACCCAACAGATCAACCTGATCCGGAGATATCTGAGGAAGAGATGACCAGGAGAAGGAGATGGATACAAGATCATCCACCAGAACAGATTGTTGGGAACCCATCAGATCATGTGAAAACATGAAGAATGCATGGAGAAAGTGCCTTGTTAAGTTGCTACCTATCTCGCATTGAACCATCTGATGTTCATGAAGCACTACAAGATGCAGATTGGATAACAGCAATGCAAGAAGAACTTAATGAGTTCAAAAGAAATGAGGTCTGGTATCTCATGGACAGATCCAAACACCAAGGAGTTATTGATGTAAAATAGGTGTTCAAAAATAAACGAGATGAGAAGGGTGAAGTAGTCAGAAACAAAGCCAGATTAGTAGCTAAAGGCTATAATCAACAAGAAGGCATTGATTTTGATGAAACATTTGCACCCGTAGCCAGACCAGAAGCAATATGGTTGTTCTTGGCATATGCTGCACACAAAAGATTCAAGGTATACCAGATGGATGTCAAAAGTGTCTTTCTAAATGGTATCCTTAAAGAGGAAGTCTATGTGGAACAGCCAACTGGATTCGAAGAAGCAGATCCAAATCAGAAAGTATACAGACTGACAAAAGCAGTCTATGGTCTAAAACAAGCCCCTAGAGCTTGGTATGAGACATTGTCTACATTTCTACTAGAATCTGGATTCAGAAGAGGATCAGTTGACAAGTCTTTGTTCATCATCTAAGTTAAAAAGAATATCCTTTTAGTACAGATCTATGTAGATGATATCATATTTGGATCACAATCTACTCACTTATGTGATAAATTTGCTGAACTTATGAAAAATAAGTAGCAAATGTCCATGATGGGCGAGATGAGCTTCTTTCTAAGTTTGCAGGTCAAGCAGTTACATGATGGCATCTTCATTAACCAAGCAAAGTATATTCACGATCTGCTGACTAAGTTTGGAGTAAAAGACAGTAAACCTGTTAAAATTCCAATGCAGACCAACGGGAAAATTGATCCTGATACAGAGGGAAAACCAGCTAATATTACTTAATATAGAGGGATTATAGGATCACTACTCTACCTAACAGCCAGTCGACCTGACATCACATTTGCAGTGGGAGTATGTGCAAGATATCAAGCGAATCCCAAAGAGTCTCACATGGAAGCAGCTAAGAAGATATTAAGATATCTTAAGGGAACAGCTTACATTGGATTATGGTACCCTTGTGAAGACAACTTTGAGCTAACTGGATATACAAACTCAAATTATGCTGGATGCAAGTTAGATAGAAATTCAACATCTGGCACATGTCAGTTTTTAGGAAATAAACTGATCTCTTGGTTCTCAAAGAAGCAGACATCTATTGCCACATCAACTACAGAGCCTGAATATATGGCAGCTGAGAGTTGTTGCGCTCAAATACTCTAGTTAAAACAACTCAAAAACTACGAGAATAATGTCAATGATATACCCATTTTCTGTGATAGTTCAAGTGCTATAGCTATCACACAGAATCCTGTTTTGCATACTAGATGCAAGCATGTAGATGTGAGACATCACTTTATAAGAGATCATGTTGAAAGAAAACATGTACAGATCGAGAAAATATACACTGAAGTACAGTGAGCCGACATTCTTACTAAAGCATTACCAGAAGAAAGATTCAAGATGCTTTGTGGCAAACTAGGACTGCTAAATCTGGAAGAGAGGACCAGACAGACATAGAACAGATCAAGAAAAATATTTAGAACCTGATTGATATAGTACAGATTAATGAAGAACAGATCATGCAAAATTCCAACTGGGAATTGACATCAGATCATCAAAGTGCAAGTTAATGATCAAACAGATCGATTAAATTCCAACCAGGAATTATCAACGGATCATCACTCAAAATCGATGTCCAAGATCTAAAAGAGTAGAAACAGATCAATAGCAGTGACAACAAATCGTTATTAAGGAGATTGACTACAACAGATGACTAGAAGCCACGTGGAAATTAAAACATTTAATTATCACGTCTCTTAGTCAAGGGGGAATGTCAGCTGAATAAATCTAGATACGGCGATTATATCTTGTAATACCCCACTCTTTTAATTATAGCATTAAAAGAGTTTTACTATATTAGAGTTCTCATATCCATTAAGAATTTTAAAACTCCGATGTTGAGTTTCATTTTAGGTTATTAATTTAAATCGGATAACGATTTATATTCGAATTTCAAAACGGATCGATTTAAGTAGAACGATTGTACTAATTTAATAAACTAAATTAGCACGTTTATCTAATTGAAATGAAACAGAATTTAAGTTGTAATAAAGAATTAAAAGACAATATAATGTTGTATTCCAATCAAAACATGAATAAATAAGCAATATCCAAACACTACACTATACAACAAATATCTAAAGAAAAAGATATTATCTATCCTATTAAAATCAAAATCTAGACAACCTAATAGGAACCTAAAGTCTTCCATCTACATAGAAGCAAATCCCACAAAATCATCTTGTACTGTAGCTACTCTACACACTCACGCCTACAACCCACACTCCTACACCATAGCTGTTGACAATTGTGTCCTTAATCAAAACCCTTCATCATCGTTGCCTTCTCTACATAACTCTCCCAACTCAATCTACAACACTCTTCAAATATCACTGCAAAAGAAATGAAATAGAGAAGGGAGGAAAATAGTGAGCATAGGCAGTCAAGCAAGAAGAAATAAGGGGAGTAACAACATCTCTATCCATCTCCAATAAGCAAGTAAGCCAAGAATTTTCATTTCATCTTATGTATACATGCTTTAATGTCCAAATCTAGAATCATGTTCTTAAGCATATGAGATTATATCCTGCATTTTATTAATGATATTATTAGCACATAAGAGTGAAAATTCAAACTAAAGCATAAATAAACAAGATACCAAATCTCATATTTAAATACGCAGAATTAAGACTAGATCTTTAAACAAGAAGTAAAAAGAAAAAAAAAAAAAAAAGGGAAACAAAAACAAACCTTACCTGCTGCCATAGGAGACGATAGGGAAAAGAGAATATTGGGATTAAATTAAAATGGAAAGAAATCAAAGAAATAAGAAATAGGGAAGGAAAGATGGATGCTCAGTGGCTTCTGCAAATAAGGAAAAAGAGTGTTGAGTAAGAGAAGAACCGAAAGGTTCTTGGGGAGAAAGAAACTCTTTCAATTAAAAGCTAAATAAATGAATAAAAAATAATAAAAGAAAAGGAATTAGGAAATAAAAGAAAAAGAAAAAAAGAAGAAATTAGGAAGGAAGAAATGGGTGAAATACGGTTTGGGTGGGGGAGAGTCTGGGAAAGAAGATTGAAAGAGAAGAAAGAGAAAAGAAAGAAAAGAAAAATGAGTAAAAAGGGGGTTGGGGAGTGACGATAGAAATTGGGGAGGGAGAGAGATTTGTGCAGGAAAAGAAAAAAAAAGGAAGAGAGAAATGAAATAAAAAAAAATGTTAAAATGAGTATTGGGCCAAGTTCTAGATTGGGCCATTAAATATTTGGGCCGATAATTTAATTATATGGGCCAAGCCCGATAATAATACATGCTAGAAATTAATTCTATGTTGGGCTATTTTATGGACCAAGAAGTTGGATCATTTGAATTTAATATTTGAATTAATGATATGGTTTAATTTAATTAATCTTAGTTGATTAAATATTCAAGACTTGATTAATAATTATTAATTGAGAATAATTATTTAGTTATGAATTATTAATTAATTGCAAATAATTAATTAATAAAAAGATCAAGAATCGAACATCAACGAAATAACTATTAAAAGTGGGAAATTGATATTTATTTCCCAAATAATTTTATATGATTTAATTATCTCATTTTAAATGAGAATTGATAGCTTTAATTTATTAAATGCTATAAATCGAGCTAAGATTTTTGGAGAACATCCAAATTTCGTTTATAGAAAATAGAAAGGATATGAAACTCTAAAAGCTATTTATTAACTTTTAATTAGATATAGATTTATTTAGATTCTAAGGTTTCTAAGTATTATGTGAAGGTCAAGTACATTGTGTAAGAAAAGTTTAACGTGAGAATTAGCTCGACTTTTCTAAACTCAAGGGTGATTTAAAGCTACGGATTTATTCCAAGAGGTGGGTTTATTTTTCTCAAAATTATGTTTGAGTTATATAAGCTCTGATATTGCAAAATGAATGTTATCCATGTCATGTTTTAATGTACGTTCAATTAAGTTTAATGCTCTGAAGTTAATCGATCGAGGTTTTCGGCTTTACCTAACACGTTAGTCGAAAACTGTGTACACGATGGATAGTAGTGCAATGGGTTGATCTCCATTGTGTGCTGCTGTAATGTTAATGGGATTCTCTGGGTTTCGACCCGAAATCCAAAAGCAGAAAGGGATTCTCTGGGTTTCAACCCAAAATCTAAATGCTCAAATAGACTCTCTGGGCTTCGACCCAAAGTCTGAATGTAAATGGGCTCGACGGTGGCAAGAGGTCCGGGGCCAAAGTAAGAGTAACTTTAGAACGTACATAAATGCGCAAATGAATGAAAATGATAAATGTCTTGACATGCTTAGAAGTCTCTTTTTGTTTTGAAACCTTCTAAGGTATGTTGTTCATGAATGGATAAAAATGTTAAGATTTTATAAAACTGTTTATAAAATGCATAGCCCACTGAGTACACTAGTACTCAGCCCGCAAATTGTTTCCAAATGTTTTCAGGTTAAGTGCCGGTGGTGACGGGTTGAGCTGAGGCGGTGTTGTTGTCATCTGGTTGATTTTATGAATTGCTTCCGCTATGATACTATCTTTTGTCAAGTATAGTTCGTCTGTCGATCTATAACTTCTATTGACTTTGGTTATGTTCTTCTATTCGATATAATTAGGATTGTGAACCTCAATTTCGGTCATTGAATAGCTTCTTGCATCGTTTTGAATTGCGAGTCTTCTCGCTTATCTATTAATGGTTATGTTTTAAGTATTATTCGGGTTTCTTTCCAAATCAAGCATGTCCCCCCTTCTTTCCCGCTTCTTAAATCCCACCCCTAGTCGCACCCTGGCTTACGGGCCTTCCCTCGGGAATTGGGGCGTGACATATCTATCATAATCATAGCCTATATGTCTAAATTCTGACATTATATACCTAATCATTTATTCTTGTGATGATTAGTACTGTGTTTGGGAAGTGTGATCTCAAAGATATTTACCATATCAAGAAAAAGGAAGCAATTTGATGGCTCAAACCAACACGCGCCACACTGCAACCCTTAGATCAAAAGCGCGTGTATCAAACGCAGAGTAGAGGCAGTAATATACTACAAGTCTATAATGATTCAAATCTAATTAGCTTCTCATACTTAAATCTCAATATTAAACTTCTTTTAACTTAGAAATTCTATGGCTTATTTCCGGCTATTACATCCCTTCCATATTCTTAAAAATTCCATCAAGGCTTTCTTTATGGCAATTAAATATACTAATTTTATCATAAGCTAATATAAGCTTTCTAACACCTTTCTTGAGATAATTCATCTATATCTATTATCATCTTTATTTCTCTCTTAGGCTAATACATCATTTCTTTGCACACTAACTAACAATTTCTAACTTTCACATACATGGCTAATACAATCTTATAAATTCACATTGGCCACCATATGCATTCTTTATCTTGATTACTTCACCAAATCTAACAAATATAATCTCTATATATGAATTTCACTTATGCCCTTCTTCTTGAAATTTAACATCTTAGTGTAAGATTAACTCTATCTTTAATTTCTTGATTCAACTATGCTTAATATAGCTCAATGATCTCTAATGGATCATTACTTAGTTCAAGTAGCACCAACATATACTTAAACTTAGAATTCCATAATTACTAAATTTTTGAAATTCATTTCCAATGCTTGGAAAATTCTAAATAGATTAATCTAAGCATTAATCATACTCATAAGTTCAAATATGATATCAATTTGAACAAATAAAATCAAAATCTCATGGCTCTTTATCTTTATAATTTTCGAAAATTATGAAATATTTATATATATGGATTTTTCATCAAATTTCTTTCTAATCTTATGCTTAAACATACTCAATTACATGAATATCAATTCAATTTAAGCATAACATATCAAGTAGTAGCTTAATCTAATTTCAAATCCTAAGCCATATCTTCATCCATGTCCCCTAATTTATGCATATTCTTTTCTTTACTACATGCTTTCTACTCTATACATGCTTTAAGTATGAAATAACAACTAATACTTTAAATTTAAACCCTCCATCATCATGCTTTAAAATCATGCTTCTCCAAAATAAACACTTAAAAGTATAATGGAAGAGCATCATTTACCTCTAATTTGCTAATTTTCATACTTGATTGAGCTTGAAATCACACTTATGGAGCTTAGGAGAAGAAAAATTTTTGGTATGGAGAAGGAGGGAGTTTTCGAAAATTAGGAGTAGGAAGAAGAAGATGATTTCTTTGATTTTTCTCCATCTTGAATAGTGTCCTTTAGGTATTTATATAAGAGATCTTAGGAGGGCAAAATAGTCTTTTTACATCATTAATTAATTAATTCTCTACCATTCTCTAGATCTTTCTAAAAATAAAATCTCCCCATATTTATCACATGATTTTCGAAATTAATAAAATAATGGGAATAATAATATATTTTCACTTATTTTTCTCAAATATTCTAGAAAAATCCACAAAAAAATTCCCAAAAATTCCAATATTGAATATTATTTTCTTAACATCTTAAACTCATAATTCTCATCGATATAAAGTCCCAAAACAATGAAATGTATATTCGGGACATCCTTTATAAAAATATAGATTAAATTCCATTTTACGCGAATAATGGAATAATATTCCATTTCTTTTCTTAAATCCTCCAAAATGATTTTTCTAAATTTTCTTAGCACTCATTATCATCCATATAAATATATTGGAGGTCACATAATAATTTTAGTACCTCATCCTCTTATCTTTGGAAATAAATTCCATATAAATCTCACTAAAACGTTTTCCCAAAAATCTTCATGTCTAAAAGAAATTCTTCTTTTAACACATAATATCACATATATTTTCCTTTATAATTCCATGAAATCCATTTCTAAACATAATCTACATTTCTCAAAATTTTCTTTCTTTCGATTAATAATTAACCGAATATTATCTCTTTTCTAATTCATTGTACATTTCTTTAAAATTTTAAGGGATGAAATGCCTCTAAGCCCTTATTAATATTCCCTTAATCTCAAATTAAGGCTTCCTTAATCTCTAATTAGGGATTTAAGATTTTCGGATGTTACACAAACCTATCTATCAAAATGGCTCCAAAATCATCTTCGTTTCTTGAGCAAGTGAAATTTCTGAATCAATACATTCATCAAGATCTATATGCCGTTCATGACACCTACGGCTTCCACAAACTGGACAAGGCTTTTGCCCTTGTTAAACGCTGCAAAGGTTTCCTTTTTTATGAGTTTTCTTTTAAACTGTTTTGTACATCTTGAATGCTCTGAAACTCCTTAAACCCGTAATGAAAAATAAGTTTTATCCATTAGCATGCTTATGTGAACATATATTGAAGCGTGGTACTTGATATTCCGTATTGTTTAAACTGCTTCTGAGCACTCATACTTCATTGATGGAAGAATGGTGTTCATCTATATTGTTTAAACATTGTTGTAGGATTGCATAATATTATCACCTCGCACCCTCTTCAATTTCTGCCAAAGGAAGTGGCAACCTTTTATCTCTCATGGCAAGGAGAGAAAGGTGGGAACGAAGCTGCTGTTCGAGTCAGCAAGGGGAGCACTATCAGCAATACAACATACAACGTGCTGAATATCATAGATGAAGTCTACAAACTGAGGGATGAAGGTCTCACCCTTGGAGAAATCACTAACGAGCAACTACAAGAAACAATAGAGATGGTGATGGTAGTGCCCATCCATTATACGAACAGGATGTTCAACAGGGGACTACTTGCGCCAGAATTCAAGATCATATTCGAATTCGTTCAGAGAATTTTTATGAATCATAACGGTTCCTACGACCAAGTCACCTCAGAAAAGTTCAAAATCCTTGCTGCTGTTGTATTGAATTTGCCAGTTAACTGGAGCAGAATTCTCTTCGATCTATTGGTAAAGGAGGACAAGATGATCACATTTGTAAAAGGAGCAAGTCCAGGCATTGAAGTGAGGAGAAGTAGTCTGCGACACTCCACCAAGATCAGCTACATGCTGGAAACCTTTTTCAAACAACACAAGTGGGATACCGTGATCGAGTTCAATGACAGACTGCGATTCCCCAAGGACCAACACCAGCTCGAAATGTCCATGGGAATCACGTGAAATCTGATAGCCAAAACCATAGATCCCGTACATATAAATTGTCACGACCGCCCTCCGCTAAGGGTAGCGAAGTCGGGGAAACCGTGACTTTGGAAGGGATTAAATAATTCGGGATAGAAATGAGGTAATGGAACGAGGACGAACTGAACAACAATCTCATAACTGGGCGAAGAATTCATAGTACATGATTTGCAAGAAAAGGGCTTGAGTCTTATGCTCAATACACAATAACTTGTCATGAAGGAAACTTGAGTCTTAGGTTTATTACATAACAATCTCATACTGGTAGCAGAAAGTTACTTGGATCGCTAAAAGCTCTACATGTGTGAAGACACGTAGAACCCCCAAGAGTCAATTAATAAGAGATCGACAGAAAGCCCGAACGTAGCACTCCTCCTTCATCATCGCTCAACCTGCACATTTATAAATATATGCAGGGCTGAGTACAAATTGTACTCAGTAGACACGTGCCAAAATCACACACATACAAATATAATTGTCATGCCATTGTAAGTGAAACATAGGGATTTTGTCTCTAAAGAACCTATGTCCACTAAAATCCTTTTGTGAAATCTTAAAGTTCGACTGTACAGTCTAAGTTCTTTGAGTAATCTACCATATCTGTAACTTCTTCTTCTTCTTTGTGTCGGGAAGGTGGCCACCTTCCACGAACACCTTGACCGGCCAACCCGCTCGATGACTCACGGTCACTTTAACCGGCCAACCCACTCGATGACTCACGGTTACTTTGTGTACACTAGTCCGAGTGGAGACGCTAACCCACTGGAACCCGAATTCGATTCTTTTAACTTAACTGAGCAGATAGGTATCATACGAAAATCATAAACATTTTATGGCAGACAATACTTGAAACATATTTTCAATTCAAATGCTTTTTGAAATGAAACATAAACTGATACAACACACATAATTTTAGTTGTATAAGAAAGCCTACACTTGATGTATAGGTTAGAAAGCCTACCTGGCTCGCTTCCTCTTCTTGATCTCGGACTCTTACTCCCGTATTTAACCTTTAATTGAATTACGGAGTAAGATACTCGAATTTGAGTATATATACTACTTCTACTTTGAAAGGAAATATTATCCTTATTATTTTTGATAATTATTCTCGAGTCTTTTAACTTGACTATCGTTCGAGTCTAGGAGTTATATTTCTAGCGGTGCCGTTTGGTGATTTCTAAATCGAGTTATGGTTGAGAACTTTACTACACCCCAGTATTTATTTATTGGGTAAGAGTAAATAAAAGATTTTCTAACTTAATATCTTGGTCCTTGAATCAAGATAAATAATTTCAAATAGACTAGGTAAATCTAAATCATCATACTCTAAACATGATTTATAATTTAATCATCTCTTATGATTAAATTCTAATTTATAAATTAAATTATAATTAGTAAATTAAATTCTCTAAATTTAATTATTGAATTTCTCATTCTTGAGCTTAGTCCAAATAGATTAAGTCTTGACTCATTAGCTTAATTAATTGATCCAAGTGATTAAATAGATCTTAGCCCATTTAAATCTATTAAGTGAGCCCACTAGTTAATCAAATTAGCTCATGTATCCATTAACTAGGCCCATGCAGATTAATTAACTGAGCCCATTATATTGACCCATCAGATTTGATTTAATTAGCCCATCTATTTATTTATTTGGGCCCATAATTAGATGGTCCCATTCATAGATCTAATTAAGTTTCAATCCAAACATTGGCCCAACTAGTGTCTAATCCACTCAAATTTCTTGGCCCAGTTATAGACTAAATTCTCGGCCCGTTGAAATAATCTTCCTACGGCCCATTTGATTAAATTAATTTAATCCCGGCCCATCAGACTTAACCCAGACCCGGCCCAATACCCAGGTCCAGTTCTAGACTCTTCCAATTATCCCAACCCTAGACAATTTCTCCAGCCGTTCACTCTTATTCCTCTCTTCCTCTTGTTACTGTCTCTCTCAATCCCAAACAACACAAGCTTGTTCTTCATCTCCTTCGCCCTTCTTTGCTATTGTCTCTCTCTTTCCCTTTCCTATCAACACCACCACCGCCTACGCTGCTCCTTCCCTTCTCTTCTATCTCTGTCGCTCTCCCTACCTCTCTTGAGCTCTCTCTCTTTCTGTCTCCTCGATACCTAGTCCTCTTCTCTATTCTCTATCTCTTGCTCGGTTCAAGCTTTCATTTTCTCTCCTTATTCTTCCTTCTCCTTTTGATTTCTACATCTGCAATACACCGACATTTTCGACAACCTCCCAGCCCTAACTACTCTCCTCTCTCGATTTCAATTGCTGGCGCCGCACCGCCCTCGCCGTCGCTTAACCGAGGTAATCTCCCGCTCTCTCTCCTCTATTTATTTTCTTTTCCTCTCTCCTCTCAAACTCACCCCCACAGACATTCAGCCAGGTCGCCGCCCTCTCCGTTACTGCACAGCCGTGAAGCAGCCTCCGCCGGGCTGTCTTGCTCGTCTGTGATTTATCTGCGGCAAGTTCTTCCTCGACTGGACACAACAAGGATCTCTTCTCCCGGTGTTCCTCCCGTTGTGCGCCGTACCCTCCACATACATGCAGCAACGCTGCCGTTCTCCCGATGACAGCCACGCGCGTGTCCAACTTTGTTTCGAGCTTGCGAAGGCTTCTTCGCCTGGAATCGAAGGCGTCGAATTGACACAGGCTGCTGCTGCTCTGCTCGTCGGTGGTTTCTTCCCGGCGAAGGCTCTCTCGACAGGGATTGAGCAGAGTCTTCTTCATTCCGGAGCTGTTCGCCGCTGCCTTGCTTCGTCATCACGTCACTGCTTTCGTTTTCTTTTCACAGGTAGGGTTCTCTTCTATTTCTAAACCATCTCTTTGCAGCTAGGTTTCCATTTATTCGTTGTAGGAAATGTGTTATGAACAACCTCAAATTTTAATATTTCTGCTTGCACTATGATTTCGTTAGCTTCTTATTTCAAATTTTCCTGTGAATTAAAGGAGTCTTATGAGAGAATTAAATATCTGCAGATTGGTTTCGGGCGATTCGGGGTTGGTTCGGGACTGGTTCGAGGTCGTCCGAAACTGTTCGGGGCTGTTCGGAGTTCGTCCGAGGTGGTTCAAGGCTGTTCGGGGTGGCTCGGGTCGGTTTCGAGGCCATCCGGAGCCATTCGAAGTGTTTCGGGGTCTGCCGGAACCGTTCGAGGCGGTTTTGAAGCTGTCCGGGTCTGCCGGGGCTGTCCGGAGCTGTTCGGAATCTGTTCGAGGGCTTGCGAAGCTGTCCGGAGCTGTTCGGGCTGAAGCAGCCGTGTATTGGTCTTCACTACATTAGCTAAGTCCTACTTCTCCCTTCTCTTTAAGTTTTGATGGATTTTAGCTTGATTAATTGAGGTGGTGAGCCTAGTATATCATTAATACTTGAAATACAAACGGAGAAGTATTCCTGGAGGGGAATACAGTTTCTAAGCACCCTAAGTTCACATTCCTAGCTAACATACCACAGTGTGTACTTTACATTCATGACTAAAAAAAATGTAGCTACTGAAAGTATATGTTGTGGTAGAACCGTTTACCTTTCTGTTTGCTATCCCTTCTCCTCTCTCGTTTCCTTAAGTTTCCAATTTGGCAGCACTTCGTGTGAGTTAGATATGGTGTGTTTAAGTTTTAGTATTTTCCTCCTTATATAGAGGACTGAATCTGTATTCTTTACTAACCTTCTGCACTTGCTTAATCTATTGGACTTGCAGGTCATTGCTTAATCTATTGGACTTGCAGGTCATTGCTTAA
>JAPKLX010000691.1:34044-56868 GCA_026898415.1 Leonotis leonurus
TCGCTGTCGAGAGACAGCGAGAGGAGGGACAGCGAAGGAGAGACAGCTAGAGAAGGGGAATGGAAATTTGTCTAAGTATGAATCTAAAGATAGTTAGGTATGGGCCAACTTAATAGTTGCTGGGCCAGAATTAAATCTTGGACCTAGTAAATGATGGACTAATTTAAGTAAGGATTTGGGGCTACTTAAATTAATCAAATGGGTTAAACCAAATTATGTCATGGATTAAATGAATTATGTAGACGGGTTATGAATAATTCTACTAGATGAAATTTACTTAGTGGGAATAAGTTCAAGAATAATGTTAATTTTTTTAGATAATTAAGTTTATAATTGGTTCACTAGAATGTAATCTTCAGAATTGAATTAATTACGAATCATACTTAAGATATATATTAGCTAGGTATTTTAACCTATGAAAGACTTATAAATAATTGGAGTTAAGAATCGAGATATTAATTTAGGAATGTCTCTCGTACATTACCCAATAAATATTTATTGAGTATAGTAGATCCTCAAACTATACGGTGACCTAGAAACCATCGAATGACTTATCTAGAAATACAATTCCTAGACTCATGTACTAGCCGATCTTAAGGATCGAGACTAAACCCTCATGATAACCAAGGATAATAATTCCTTGCCCTTAGAATTTATTTGATATGCTCGAGTAATATATCTCACTCGAGATTCATGTTAAAGGTTTCGACGAGAGGTCGGATCCGCATCACGAGAACGAGGCAAACACCAATCGAGACCATTCAAGTAGGCTTTTCTTACCCTATGAAAATATATGTGTGTATGCTTTCAAATGAAATGAGATGTTTTCACAAGCACTGTCTTGCCATAAATGTTTTCCAACTTATGTATGATGCCTATCTGTTATATGATAATCGAATTCGGGTTCCAGTGAGGTTAGCGTCCTCACTCGAACTAGTGTACACAAAGGACCGTGAGTCATCTTAGCGGGTTGGCCGGTCAAAGTGTTCGTGGGAAGTGGCCACTTCCCCGGCACATAGAACTTCAGATATGGTTGATTACAAAAGAACTAGGACTGCAGTCAATTAGAACTTTCTCAAGAAATGATTTTGTGAACATAGGTGCTTTAGAAACAAAATCCCTATGTCTCACTTGAATGGCATGACAGTTATATATGTATGTGTGCGATTTCGGCACGTGTCTACTGAGTACAATTGTACTCAGCCCTGCATGTATTTCTAAACGTGCAGGATAAGAATAAAGAAGACGTGGGTGCTATGTCGTGCTTTTGTCGGACTCCATAGTAGCTGACTCTTGGGGGTTCTACGTGTCTTCATACACGTAGGATTTTATTACGCGATCCTGAAAGTTCCGCTGCCAGACTTTTATGTAATAGATCCGAGACTGAACTCTAATTTATGTTATGTAATGTAACGAGTTTATGACTCTGACTTCCCGATTTACGGGATTGGTCCTTATTTATGTTATGAAAGGAATATTTATTTCTTTCTCTTGTCATTATTCCTTTCATTGGTCATGTTCCCGGCTTTACTAGAATTAGTAGAAAGCGGGCGTGACACATTACATAAATGCTCTGATGGAGATGGGAAGCTCGAATCCAATCTGGATTCCCCCATCTGCCCCTGCAGAAAAATCCACCAAGACAAGAGTTACAAAAGAAAAGCCAGTTGAAAGGACCCCCTTCCAAGAGAGTAACTAGGAGAGCCAGCTCAGTAGACACCGACGTTTCCACAGCAGCTCAACAGCCAAAACACAAGAGGAGGAAACTACAGAAACTCTCAGAACAAGAGGCAGAGGTCTAGGTTCAAGAACCAGTTCCTACAGATATACCCATCCCTCAACAGGAGGTAGAGGTTGAGGATGATATTTTGATTAGTGGTGCACCAGAGGAAGTGGCTCCAATCTCCTCTTTTAATCCCACTCAAGATAAAGACTACTCACCAGCTCATACAGCCAGCCCATCATCTGCTGAACAACTAGAGCAGATTGATGAAGAGGAAGAAGGTGAAGATGAATCCTCTAATGAGGATGTGGAGAAGAAAAAGGCAGAAACAGTAGTGAAACTGCTAGAAGCTGAAGCAGATCACTCGGTTCTAAAATCATTTCTGCTCATTAAGGACAAAACGACTGAAACTATTGCTCATTTCTAAAATCCAGGCATACAATTGACCCCAGAGAGCTACGATGCCGCAAAACGACTGAAACTATTGCTGCTCATTAAGGACAAAGAATTCTATGGCCTCGACGCTCTTCTCAAGACCAGATCGATTGACATGCTCAAAGCAGAGGAAGCCACATTTTTGAACATCTTTGAAGTCTCTTCTATTGCAGAGTTGAGAGAAACTTATCTTCAGAGCATTCTGGGTATTACTCAACATGAAGCTAAGCAGCTACAGATTGATCTGAGGCTAATGTATGAGAAAGCAAGGCTGTTGCACTTTTATGACAGTGTGGTCGATGAGGAGGAAGATACAGATGAAGCTCACCAACAGGGTGCAGCAGAACCAACATTAGCTCAGCAACAGGCTGATGCTGCTGACCAGATCACGCCAGCTGTTGAAACAGCTGAGCAATCTGCACAAGTAGAAGAGGAACCAGTGCAGAAAGGCAAGACACCCATCCAGATAGAGGTGGTTGATTACATAAGAGATGAAGATCAACCAGCTGGACAGAGGGTGGGAGGAAAACTCACTGATGATATATTGATGACCCAGCATGGCAGAATTTGTGGAGACTACCAATCTGGAGGATATATTGATGACACAGCATCAATCTCTATCCAATGAACAAGTTAAGGACTTAATCTCCATCAAAGTGGACAAGTTCATGTATGGAACTCTATCTACTATCCAAGACCAGGCCACTAGAATTCTCACAGAATTTAACAACCATCTAAAGTCCCATGTAGACAAGGTGGACTCAGATTTGAGGAGAATTTGCAGAATGAAGCTAGATGAGCTGAGTAAGAAAATGGATGATGACAGATCAGCAGCTGAGGAAAGAAAGGCACAAATTGATCAAAGTCTGGCAACAATGGAGCTTAAAGTCCAAGAGATGTACAGAATTGTTGCAGAGTTTGCAAAGAAAGAGAAAGACATGGTTCATGCCATTGTCAAGGACCAGACTGATGGAATCTCTGAAGAAGTGATCAAAGCTGCCAATATAGAAACCAGATCACAATTCAGAAAGTTTGAAGAAGATGGAGTACATTTTGTTGAAAGGAAACTCAGGGATCTGCGATACCCCACAAAGACTATGATAGACACTTACATAGATGAGATTAGGGCTATCAAAGAAGATCAAGAGCATCTCACTGATGATCTCAAACATGCAAAATCCTCTATGACACAAAAGATTGACGAATCCAATGCCAACATCACATCCTTGCTCAAATACAAGCTAGATTTAGAAAAGGAGATGAAGGAGATGAAGGAGATGAAGGAAGAGATCACCTCCCTTCAGGCACTCATCAAACTCTATATTGATGATGTCAAAAAGGGGGAAGGATCTAGGAAGAAAGGAAGGTCTGGAGGAAATGAAGCTGAAAAAGGAAAGGATCAATCTGGTGTTGCTGGAGAGAAAACAGAGGCTCAAATTATCTAGCCAGCATACCAAGATCGACCAGATCAACCATCTATAGGCAAGAAGCTAACTGAATCAAGCAGATCATCAAGTCAACCTCAAATATCAAAGAAGAAAAGGAAGAAGTCTGGATCTGGTTGGTTCTCCTCTGCACCTATCAAGACCAAAAAGCAGAAAGAAGGAGGTACCAGACAATCTGAAGGATGGATGGGAAGGACTAAAATATGGCTTCATCATGTGCCGCTACTTCATCAAGGAACCAGCTTATTGCGAGGGCACAGCGAATGAAGCATTCAATATGTATCTGGATATGAATGATGCCAAGGACCTGGTGCAGGCAATTAGAGAAGCAGCTGCTGAAGCCCAGATCACCATTACTGCACCAGAGAGAGAATATAGAGAATGCCCTGACATCCCTGGCACAAAGATCCCCGACAAGAGCCCAAGCTCGGTAGGGTTGAGCATTCCTAATGGTTTCCCCCAGCTTCCGCTATCACTTTTAATAAAGCAATTGCCCCTCCTCATTCTATCAGTGGAAATTCTTAAGAGATGTAGTTTCGCAGGTGCACACCTTTATGCTATCGAAGATTAGAAAGAGTCACTTTTCGGCTCTACACATAAGTTGACCCAACTAGGTTTAGGAACTGGATCTACGCCCGAAACACTAACAGAGTTGATGAAGCGAGCAAGAAAATACATACGCATGGAAGACGTCATTGTAGTTAAGAAGCAGGATGACCCGGGGAAGAAAGGTGTTGGGGGGCTTATCAAGAAGATAACTATCCTTCTCAAAAGTGGATACCTTCTGGGGACCGACCTCTTCTACATCTCCGATGACTCCCTAGTTTTCTCTTGTCTAATCAATGCTTTGGGTGCCTTTATATACTCACTTCTCTATTCTATCACAGAGCGTAAAGAGAAGGAAAGGTCAAAATACCTAATCGTATTCGTAAGCACCAAAGAGCTGATGCGAACTTTTAATGAAAAAGAAAGGATAATTATCTTCTGGATTTAGTAAAGACTTAGGGCGTCTTAACCGCCCCGTCACCCCTTAGGTTTGCATAGGCAGATCAGATTTGATCCATTTGTAATCGTAATCCAGTAACAATCTATTCGCCTAACCTCCGGCTTGCTTTGATTCCGCATAAGAATCCAAACACCAGAGGTCTTCTCTAAGTTCATCTTCAATTGAGCCTAAGTGATATCCAAGAGGCAAAGCCAGGTTTAGGACCTTTGAGTCTAATTGCGCCTTCAATATCCTTATCATAGGGCAGGCGCATTCCCGAGTGTCTATTGTCCTGAGTGTTGGTTGGGTGCTGGACGGTTCATTCCTGTGTATTTCCCATGACCGACTCTCCTCTCCCCCCTAACCACCATCAACCCTATTTTTCACCTTGAATGGGTCGTCAAAGCAAAAAAATATTATGAATAGAAGGAAAGGAGATCAAAAAGATACACTATTGGGAACCCCGAAGTATTTTTGTTTTGATGATGATCTCTCGAAACACACTTAGTCTTTACAAGCTTTAATTAGAGTTAAACTGTTCTACATGTTAACAGATCACTACGCATAAAGTGAATTCTGATAGAGAACAGGTTAGAAGATGACTTAGCATGTAAAGGAGATATTCCTATAGAAGTCATTTCCATTATAGTCAAGGTTGAAGACCAAGACATTTTTTCAAAGAGAAGAAATCGATCTGCAATTACAGTCTTCGACCAGATTGATGATCACAGCGAAGCACCAGATCGACAAAGTCATCAAACCACCAGATGACATCACTCTATACATCATATCCACCTGCCACGTCAATATTGAAGTCCATCCAATAGGGTTTGGAAGAAAGAATCCTTGATTAACACGAAGAAGGAAAGTAACTGTTAGCGATCTGCTTTCCATACTTAGAGGACTGAGTCAACGTTTCTACAAGGCAAGAACAGATATGATGGACATCAATTGGCAATCTAAAATCAATCCCACGCCAATCAACAACGGCTAGAATTTCAAATTCAAAGCCTATATATATTTGAAGTTCAAAGTCTGGAGAATATAGATGCTACATCGATAAAACACTCACAAGAAATCAATCTCAACATCAGACTCAAGACTTCAAACTACCTGTGATTCTAAATCACATCAACTCAACCTCGATTCAAGTCTGTCTTATCGAGAGAAAGGAGATCACCCTGCTATCTAGTAGTATTCTAGTGGTAACGTAGAGGTAATCTGTTGTAAAGGGACACGACCCTCATTCGTGCATAAGTCTTAACCAGATTGTGTTTGAGACTTGTGACTCGTTCTCCACGAGTATAAAGAAGAAGAGTATCCAAGTAGTGGATAATCTGGTCTAGTTCTGATCAGATCGTGGACGTAGGGATTTCCCGAACCACGTTAAAAAACTGTGTCATTTACCTTTCTGCATATTTATTTTCAGTTGTTTATTTATTCTAACTCCTTACACTTCCATATGGACTGCATCTTAATCAACCTGCTTTAACAATCTGATTAATCATTAAGGTTTTCTATATAAGAGCACCAACTAAATCCACCATATTTCCGCACACACACTCTCAATACTTAGAAAGTAATAAGATCACTCTTATTACTGTCTAAATATTTCACTGGAGAGCAATCTGTTTGGATTGACCTGCTATCGATCTGTCTATCGATCTGGTCAGTCATCTGCCGAGTAATTTCTTGTTTAAGAATAGCTTGAACTCTCTAATAATCAACCAAGTAAACTAAAAAGTCTGTATTTGGTGTATTCCCCCCCCCCCATACACCAAATCTTGCTCTTTCAGGACCAACAAGTGGTATCAGAGCGGTGGTTCATAAGACCATTGTTTTGTTTCACAAGGTTAATATCTGCGTGGTCAACTTGAATAGATCTAGGAAAATCCACTTTCATTCATGTGCATACTATCTGCCATGGAATCTTCTGTTGTTAGGGCTTGTGAAGAATTCTCCATCCAAGGATATAGAGAATGGAGTTTCAGAATCAAAACAGCACTCAAAGCTCATCTCTATCTGATGTGGAAAGTAATTGAAGAAGGTCCACTAGAGATCACTGAAGAAAAGACTGTAACTACTTCAACTGGAGTAACTACACAGATTGTTCCTAAAGATCCAAGAAAATATACTTCAGAGGAACGTCGTGAAGCCAATCTGGATGACTTTGCTAAAGGAATCATATCTAGCACAGTCAAAGGCATACATTTGGCCAAAATCCAAGATTTGGATACTGCCAAAGAGATGTGGGATGCTTTAAGAGACTTGTGTCTAGGATCCGAAGTCATGATTGAAAACAAGCTGTCACTTGCCTGCAATAAATACGATGAATTCAAAATGAAACCAGGCGAGACCATTGAGCAAATGAAAATGAGATTCACTAGAATCTTACTTGAGATATCAGCGTTCAATAAGAACAAATATACTCAAAGAGAGAAAAACATGAAAGTACTCAGAGCACTTCCACCTAGCTGGGAAATATATGCTGCAATGCAACCACTTTGTGCTGACTTCAATGAACTCTCTACTGAAGCTCTATTTGATCATCTTGAAGGTCATGAATGTGATATCCAAAGAATTCATGGACCAGATCATCTGTCCAAAAAGGGAGAAAACGGCTCAAAGAAGGACAAAGAAGTAGCCTTCAAAGCGAAGAGCAAAACAGATGAACCTTCTGATTCCACCATACCAGATGAAGAGAAGGGTTATGACAAACTACTAAAAGAATTTGCAATGATTGCTAAACGCATGGACAAGATGGAGATCAGATCGAAGAAATTCAGACGTTTCTACAAAGATAATAAAAATAAATTCTACAAGAAACGTGACAATGATCGATCTGATAACAAGGATGAATCAAAACAACAGACGGGTAAATCCTCAAAAACATCTAACTCAACAGATTATACGTGCTTTGGTTGTGGTAGAACAGGTCACTTCAAAACAGATTATCCTGATCTGTCTAAAAGCCAAAGAGAAGAGTTAAGAGTAAAAAGAGATCGAAAACTCAAATATGAACGCAAGGCCATGCTAGCTGAAGAAGAATCAAGCAGCTCGAGCCATTTTTCAGATAGCTCATCAGAGAATGATGAAGCATTCTATGCTAATGATAAAGAAAGCTGGGATGAATGCTATGTGGGACTAGACAACGGTCTGGATGAAGTCGAGGTAAATTCTTGCAATTCCAATTCTTCAAATGATAATGATCTGGAACAGGAAATAGAAGATCAATCTGAATACTCATGGTTAATGAGATGTTCAAGAGCTATTCGAGCATCAAAAGACAGTTTAGAGAAGTTGTGGAAGAAACTGATAGGCTGAAAAAATCTGAACAGATATTGAGCACAGCTAACACCCAATTCATTGCCAAAGTAACTGATTTAGAAGAACAGATCAAGGGAAAAGATAGAGAGATTCACTCACTAAACTCAAAGGTCAAAGATCTCATCAACAGAAACAATGTAGCTGAAGAAAGAATAAAGAAAGGCAAAGAAATGATCTACAAAAGTGATGAACGTGCAAAATTGCTAATTAGTCTGCAGTAATGTATCGTATGTTGAGGGTCTTAGCCACAATCTATTTTCAGTAAATCAATTCTGTGCAAATGGTAATCAGATCGTTTTTTATACTAACAACTGTTTTGTGAAGAACAAGGAAGGAGATGAGATACTCCTTACCGGAAAATTGCAGGATAGGTTATATATTGTCCAGTGGACAAACCTGCCTGGTTACTAAAACTGTATCCGAAACAAGCTGGTTATGGCACAAGAGATTGATTCATCTAAACTTCAAGTCAATCAACAAGCTTGCAAAAGAGAAACTGGTGGAAGGCCTACCAGATCAAATCTATGATAAAGATCATATATGTAATGCTTGTCAAGTTGGAAAGCAGACCAGATCATCATTTACAAGCAAAACAGCTCACTCAACATTATGAATACTGGAGCTTTTGCATCTGGATCTGTTTGGACTAGTTAAACCACTAAGCATAAATGGGAGAAAATACACCTTAGTAATCATAGATGACTACTCAAGGTTCACTTGGGTCATCTTTCTATTAAAGAAGAAAGAGACTCTAGCCAAACTACCTAATTTTCTACACAAGATCACCAAACAGAAGGAGATGAGTATAGCTACCATCAGAACAAATCGAGGAACATAATTTCTCAACCAGAAGATTGAAGCATATTGCAATAAGATGGGAATTACTCATCAAACTTCAGCTGCTAGAACACCTCAACAGAATGGAGTTGTTGAAAGACGAAACAGATCACTAAAAGAAGCAGCCCGCACTATGCTAAATGCTACCAACCTACCCAAGAAGTTCTGGGCAGAAGCTATTTACACAGCCTACTATACTCAAAACAGATCATGAATCACACTCAGACATGGAAAGACACCGTATGAGATCTAGAATAATATAATAGAAAGCCTAAGATCTCTTACTTTCGTAATTTTGGCTGCTTATTTTACATACATAATAATGGGAAATCTCAATTAAGGACTTTTGATAGCAAAACTGATCCTGGAGTATTTTTAGGATACTCTGATGTCAGTAAAGCCTATTGAGTCTACAATAAGAACTCTCATATTGTGGAGGTAACACCTCATGTGGTCTTTGATGAGTCTATTGTCGAGTACAGGTCACAAGATGATAAACGGACAGAAAATCAGATGACTGCAAGAAAGATGAATGAGATATTACTAGAAGATATTCTAGTCTGGAACTCAAAAAGTGATGATGAATAGATCAATACTCCACCTATTGCTGAAGAAATTATACAGCAAGGGGGAACAATCCAACATGAACTGGATAAAAACAGATCACCAAATGAAAGCAATGAAACAGTCATTGCAGATGCTGATCAAAATCCAGAAACAGGAGCAGATGAGAATCCATTCCAAGCTTCATCCACAGCTCACACTGAATTTGAGGAACCAATAGATCAACCTGATCGTGAGATATCAGATGAAGAGATGACCAGGAGAAGGAGATGGATACAAGATCATCCACCAGAACAGATTATTGGGAACCCATCAGATCGTGTGAAAACAAGGAGAATGCATGGAGAAAGTGCCTTGTTAAGCTGCTATCTCTCTCGCATTGAACCATTTGATGCTCATAAAGCATTACAAGATGCAGATTGGATAACAACAATGCAAGAAGAACTTAATGAGTTCAAAAGAAATGAGGTCTAGTATCTCGTGGACGGACCCAAACACCAAGGAGTAATTGGTGTAAAATGGGTGTTCAAAAATAAACGAGATGACAATGGTGAAGTAGTCAGAAACAAAGCCAGATTAGTAACTAAAGGCTATAATCAACAAGAAGGCATTGATTTTGATGAAACATTCGCACCCGTAGCTAGACTAGAAGCAATAAGGTTGTTCTTAGCATATGCTGCACACAAAAGGTTCAAGGTATACCAGATGGATGTCAAAAGTACTTTTCTAAATGGTATCCTTAAAGAGGAAGTCTATGTGGAACATCCACCTGGATTCGAATAAGCAAATCCAAACAAGAAAGTATACAGACTGACAAAAGCAGTCTACGGTCTAAAACAAGCTCCTAGAGCTTGGTATGAGACGTCCACATTTCTACTAGAATCTGGATTCAGAAGAGGATCAGTTGACAAGACCTTGTTCATCATCAAAGTGAAAGAGAATATCCTTTTAGTACAGATCTATGTAGATGATATCATATTTGGATCTCAATCTACTTATTTATGTGATAAATTTGCTGAACTTATGAAAAATAAGTATCAAATGTCCATGATGGGCGAGATGGGTTTCTTTTTAGGTTTGCAGGTCAAGTAGTTACCAGATGACATCTTCATTAACCAAGCAAAGTATATTCAAGATCTGTTGACTAAGTTTGGAGTAAAAGACAGTAAACCTGTTACGATTCCAATGCAGACCAACGGGAAAACCAGCTAATATTACTCAATACAGAGGGATCATAGGATCACTACTCTATCTAACTGCTAGTCGACCTGACATTACATTTGCAGTAGGAGTATGTGCAAGATATCAAGCAAACCCCAAAGAGTCTCACATGGAAGTAGCTAAGAAGATATTAAGATATCTTAAGGCAACAGCTCATATTGGATTATGGTATCCATGTGAAGACAACTTTGAGCTAACTGGATACACAGACTCAGATTATGCTGGATGCAAGTTGGACAGAAAGTAAACATCTGGCACATGTCAGTTTTTAGGAAATAAATTGATCTCTTGGTTCTCAAAGAAACAGACATCTGTTGCCACATCAACCACAGAAGCTGAATATATGGCTCAAGTGCTATAGCAATCACACAAAATCCTGTCTTCCATACCAGATGCAAACATTTAGATGTGAGACATCACTTTATAAGGGATCATGTTGAAAGAAAACATGTACAGATCGAGAAAATACACATTGAAATACAAAATGCAGATATTCTCACTAAAGAATTACCAGAAGAAAGATTTACGATGCTTTGTTGGAAGTTAGGATTGTTAAATCTGGAAGAAAGGACCAGATTGATATAGCACAGATTGATGAAAAAAAGATCATAAAATTCCAACAGGGAATTAGTACCAGATCATCAAGATACAGTTCGTAAAATTCCAACCTGGAATTAACACCAGATCATCAAAATACAAATTAATGAAGAACAGATCGAAGAACAGATCGATTAAAATTCAACAGGAATTAACAGCTAATAAGGAGATCATAAGCGAATAAAATTCCAACCGGGAATTATTAGCAGATCATCACACAAGATTGATGTCCAAGATCGAAAGTAGCATAAACAGATCGTTAATAAGGAAATTGACTACAACAGATGACTAAAAGCCACGTGGAAATTAAATTTTAATTTATCACGTTACTTAGTCAAGGGGAAATAAACTTAAATACGGCGATTATATCACATTTAATCATAGCCTATATGTCTAAATTCTGACATAATATACCAAATCTTTTATTTTTGTGATGATTAGTACTGTGTTTTGGGAACTGTGATCTCGAAGATATTTACCAAATCAAGAAAAAGGAAGCAACTTGACGGCTCAAACCAACACGCGCTTCACTGCAACCCTAGGATCAAAAGTGCGTGTATCTGACGCAGAGTAGAGGCGGTGATAGACTGCAACTTTATAATTCAGAAAAGCGGGAAAAACTAAAAGGATTAAATCTAAACCCTTAATTTTATTTCCTTTAATCTACACCTTTTATCTTTTTCCTATAAATATATATGTGTTAAACTACTTGTCTACCACCTTTACTTTTCTTCCTCGACAAGCACTTAGCAAATTTCTCGCCACTTCTAACTCTCTCTCAAACCTTTCAAACATCTCTCAACTATGGCTCCCAAGTCAACTCTGTTTCTCGAGCAAGTGAAATTTCTGAACCAATATATTACTCAAGATCTATATGTTGTTCTTGACATCTATAGCTTTCACAAACTAGACAAGGCTTTCGCCCTTGTTAAGCGATGCAAAGGTTTCCTTTCGTTATTAATGTTTGAACGTTTTATATCTCTGCTTAACTGTTTCATTCGAACTACTTTTAACTTATGTGAACTGCCTGTCTTGAAAAACCAGTTTATCTATAAGCATGTATTCGTGAACAAACGCTGAACCGTGAAACTTGATATTCTGTATTACGTAAACTGCTATCGAACGCTCATACTTCATTGATGGAAGAATAGTGTTCATCCATATTGTTTTAACTTTGTTGTAGGATTTCATAATATTATCACCACACACACTCTCCAATTTCTACCAAAGGAAGTAGCAACCTTTTACCTTACATGGCAAGGAGAGAAAGGTGGGAACGAAGCCACCATCCGCGTGAGCAAGGGGAATACAACAAGCAACACAACCTACAACGTGTTGAACATCATTGACGAGGTCTATAAACTGAAGGATGAAGGAATTAGTCTTGGTGAAATTACAGATGATCAGCTGCAAGAAGCTATAGAGATAGTGATGGTTGTTCCAATAACCTACACCAACAGAATGTTCAACAGATGATTGCTTGCACCGGAGTACAAGATTATCTTTGAGTTTGTACAAAGGATATTCATGAACCACAACGGTTCATATGACCAAGTGACGCCGGAGAAGTTCAAGATACTCACGGCCGTGGTGCTCAATCTGCCTGTCAACTGGAGCAGAGTGTTGTTTGATCTGTTGACCAAGGAGGTTAAAATGATTACTTTCATTAAAGGGGCAAGCCCAGGCATTGAAGTGAGGAGAAGCAGCCTGAGGCATTCCACATAGATCAGCTTCATGCTGAAACTTTCTTCAAACAACACCAATGGGATGAAGTGATTGAGTTCAACGACAGACTGCGATTTTCCAAGGACCAACACCAGATCGAGATGTCCATGGGAATCACAGCTAACTTGATAGCCAAGGTAACAGATCCAGTACACGCAAACGCCTTGATAGAGATGGGGAGCTCAAATCCAATCTGGATTCCCCCATCTACTCCCACAGAAAAATCAGTCAAATCTCGAGTCACAAAGGAGAAGCTAGTGGAAAGAACCCCATCAAAAACAGTCACTCGTAGAGCAAGCTCAGTGGATACTGATGCTTCTACTGCTGCTCAACAGCCCAAGCCCAAGAGGAGAAGACTACAGAAACTGGCTGAACCATTGGAAGAAGTCCAGGTTCAGGAACCTATTGTCATGGAAACATCTGTCCCTCAACAGGAGGTTGAGGATGAGGAGGATCTGGTTGAAGATCCACCAGAGGAATTTGCCCCCATCTCCTCCTTTGACCCAAGTCAGGTCAAGGACTTCTCCCCCGCTCACACCGCTAGTCCTTCATCTGCTGAACCATTAGAGCAGATTGTTGAGGAGGAAGAAGAAGATGAATCCTCAGATGAGGATGTGGAGAAGAAACAAGCTGAAACAGTGGTGAAATTGCTAGAAGCAGAAGCATACCATTTAAAACTTCCTCAAAGGCAGTCATTGGGTTTAGTTTTGGTTCCCATCTGGTGAGTTTGATAAAAGTATTAACAACACCCGTTGATTTATGTTCCAACAAAAGTAGAACCGTGTTTTGATCATCATAGGATTCTTTATTAGTTTGGATTATCAAACTAATCTCTTTGGCCCATGTATCAATGAGATCTTTTCTATTTATCATACCATCAATATTAAGGATGTTACTTCCAAAAATATTAGTAGTAGTTTTAGCTTCGGAATTAAAAGGATAGAAATTACCTTTTCGTTTCCTGCTTTCTCTTTCTTCGGAGCTTTTGGACCCTGAAGTTTCTCCCTTGTACTCCTTTTTTGGGGATGATGGTGGAGTGTTTTGCTGTCTGTCAGCTCTGAGATTTTCTCGAAATCCAACCTTGAGGATTTCTACCTCTTCTTGAGAGTCTTCCGATTCATCGGAACTGAAACTATCAATCACTCTGTCCTTAAGTCATTTCCTGACATCCAGTTAACTCCAGAGAGTTATGATGCTGCAAGGAGACTAAGAATGTTAATTTACCAGCTGGTATCAGAGCCATTTTTATAGTTAAATTACTTTTAAAATGAGTTTTTTAAAAGGAAAAGAACACCTTGATGATTCTCAGATCTCTGAGGAACACCAGGATAATTTCAAAATTGAGTTTTCTGAAAATGAAAATGGATTTCAAGGAAGCTTCTTAGTAAAACAAGAATTGCTTTCAAAAATTAAGAACTTAAAGCTTGATTTAAAGAAAGAAAAAATATTTAAAATCCCTTTTAGTTTAAATATTTTGAAAAGAAAAAAATAACACCTTTTATTTTGTCAGCACAAAAGAAATGCATGTTGATATAAAAGATACTAAAGGTTCAGTTTTCTTATCCCTTATCAATAAAGAAGAGATTAGAAAAAACCTTATGAAAATTGACTCTAAGATTAGATCAACAATTAGTACAGTTCACTTATAGGTGCTGTAAAGATTTTATTAAAATCTGAGTTTCAAGAAGGTATTGATTCACCTATTAAAATGGCTTTAATAGATAATAGAATCAAAGACTGAAGAGATTGTATTTTAGGTGCAGCTAGAGGAAATTTAGCGTATCAAAAATTCATGTTCTCTGTCAATCCTAAGTTCGGACTTAGTTTAGACACTAAAAACTTAGATACAGTTTTATCTTTCGTACATCAGTTTGAAAGAGAAAACCTTATGGATGCAGGAGATAAAGTCTTCAGCATATCTTACGTTGTAGCTTATGCTTTGACTAATAGTCATCACAGCATAGATTACAAAAAATCGGAATATATTGAATTAGAAGATATATTCTCAGATATAGGATCTGTAGAAGAGAAACAATTCTCTGAAATCAGTCCTTTAGAAGATTCTTGGGCAATAGATATTGCTAGGAATAAGCCGTTAATGGGAGAAAGACCCAGAATGAGCTTCAAAGGAAAAAACCTAATGATAGGAGAACCCTCTGAAAGAGATCTTCTTAGGAATGTCTCTACTAGAATTGACGATTTAAGTCAGAAACTAGAACTTCTTAATTAAATATGTCTAACTTTGATTGTCCTCATATTTATAAGAAAGGAAAGATTCTCAACCTCAAACGACTTGAGGAAGGAAATGAACAAGAAAAGAAGAGTTATCTCTTCAGCAGCCTTTCAGGTAATAATCGTATCTCTATTATTATTTCCTCTACTAATAATCTTAACCAGATTACAGGAAGAGCATTGCTTGGGATCTACAAATTGCTATCCTTCTTCGGAATAAGCAAAGATCCTAGTGAACAATGGTCCAAAGAACCCAGCGTCTATGGTAAGTATTCTGCTTACTATCAGAGAGGGGGGGGGGGATAGCTAGGCTAGGAGAAATGAAAAATCTAATAGTCGAGCAGGATGATAAGATCAAGAAATTGGCCAATCAAATAGAGCAGATTAAAAATGCTAAATGCGATTTACCAATATCTAGACAAGAAGTTTTAGATTTCACAAACAAATTAAATGAAATCGAAAAATATCTTGAGAAAATCTTAGGATGAGTTTGAAAGAACTCCAAGAAGATTTTAATAAAATTATTAAGCCACAATTAGAAGAAATTCTTAAGTTGCTTAAAACCCAACAAGATGTCAGCAATATTAAAGATAATATTAAAGCGGCAGCAGCTAAGACAATTAATGAAATAAAAACAATTATTCATAATTTTCCTTGCAACAAAGAGATTCTTGATGCTTTGAGTACAGGTATATCAAAGAATAAAGAAATAGTTTCAGTTGAATATCAACAAGAAACAAGAACAACAAGTTCAGGTAAATATAGTTATCCAAACTTCAATGTTGGTAACGAAGAATTAGGAACAGGTAAAAACCCTGGAAGTCTTACATGGCCATTCGGAGTTGATAAAAAGTCAACATGAATTACATGGAAGAAGTTAATGGAAATCAATGATGATAATAACTATGACATCCTTGAACAAGCAATTAGGTTAATGGAAATAGATGATGAATCTATAGCCAACCAAGAAATAGAAAATAATGATGAGTTAAAATCTATGTTTGGTTTTAATAATTATGAAAATCTTGATATAATTGAAGGTTTCAGTTCAGATGAATCAGAAGACTCTCAAGAAGAAATTGAAAATTCCGAAAATAAATTTCGAGAAAATTTTAGAGCTGACAGACAGCAAAACACTCCACCTTCATCCCTGAAGAAGGAATATAAAGGAGAAACTTCAGGATCCAAAAGCCCTGAAGAAAGAGAAAACAGAAAAAGAAAAGGTAATTTTTACCCTTTTAATTCTGAAGCAAAAAATACTACTAATATTTTCGGAAATGTAATACCCCGCTATTCAACTAGCAATTATCATATACTGAAAATCAGAATAAGAAAATTTCGTTATAAAAGATCAAAATATCGCTTAGCTAATCAATATTAGTAGTTATTATTCGTGCATATTATAATTATTAGAGTAATGATAGATAGTATATGAGTTCGTTTAGTTAACAAGGTTATTCAAAAGACGAACTAAATAATTCTTGTGATGCATAATCAATAATTATAGTCTGATTTGATAATTGAATTACTTAGCTAAGTAATTAACAATTAGTAGTATGAATACTTACCATAGAAGTGTATACAATCTGGTAATTATAAAGAAATGAGGTAGAAGAGGTTTATAGTTTAGATCCTTATAATCAATTGATTAGATTAATGCAAATGAAGTGTTATACTTATAAGGTTAGTATATTAAGGTCTCGATTATGATAATCTATATCTAGTTTTACATGATTGGAAATAGCATGTTGAATATTGATGACAGTAGAATGCATTATTTGCATTAATGAACCAACATGTTATAAGATAGTATGTTATGGGCATTATTTAAATGAGATATCTAGTAAGATACTAATTATCCATATTAAGAGAATTATCACTTATTATGTAGTATGAGTAAAGAAAACAGAATGCTATAAACATAATTATCCAACCATTTCATTGTTTCTAAAGTGAGAAACACGCACAGTAGGTATGTATACACCTATATTTATGCTGCAAGAAAAGAAGAGTAAGAAAAGTACACTATATATATATATATGTCTGCATCTTATGTTACAACCGAGAGAGGAAGAAGGGAGAATGCTGCATTTAGCTATGTACCTAGATGTACTAAGCTACTACACTATATAATAAGATATTATAGTTTCCAAGTCTCTAGTCTTTTACATTTGGTCAAAGAATCCCATACAATCTCATTCATAACTATTAGATTTTCACCCTGCACAAATCTGTTGCATTAAGTGCAACATCTGAAAGTTGCTTCCCAAATTGAAGAAGACAGTAGATCGAGCTGCACTCTTCAACTCTTCCAGATTCTGCCTGCAACGTAAGAAGACATCCCATTAATGTATTACCCCAGAAGTCAACAATTCAGAAACAACATCAATATAAGCACTTGAGTTCATAGCTGTAAAATAGGCATATAGAGTGATGTAGATGAGCTATGAGATGATGCAAACAACCAGTAGCCTTATTACTTATACGTATGGAAGCTTAATAGAAACACTTCTCTTATTTTCAAGTACTCAGTTCTCCACAATACACCAAAACCCTACAGAGAACCACTATATCTACCACATAAGATTTCCTACATATCCTTTAAACACCCATCTCAATCTTGCAAAACAATTCAGACGCACACTCTCCTTCCACACCAAGAAGACACTTTCTTCAACTTAAGTTTCAGATTTTAGGAAGCAAAGGTAAACCTAAATCTACAGCCTTTAACTTCCAATGTGCATCTAGCTGAACCGACTTCTTTCTTCTCTTATCAGAAACCATTTCAGAAAGTGCATAACCGACCTTTAGAGTGCAGAGTAAGCTCTCTAAATTTTTGGTTTAAAATGTTGGAATAAAAAGGAGATTATATATGTATACAACTGTAGTCTTCTAATCACATTAAAATTTCAGAAATACACTTCTAGATACGTACATAGACCTTAAGCTTTCAGCTTTGTGTTCTCTATAGTTTTTAGTAAAGAGTTTAAAATGGTGTTAAGCATGCAGAACATAGAATTTCAAATACGATTCAGAACTTAGAAATTATGCACACTGATTTCAGAACACACGTGCTTGTTTATAGGTATTCATAATCAGAACATAACACATAGACCTTTATATACTTATGTATATGTAAATATCTAGATTCTGATTTAGAACTGGACTTGGGTTTTTATGATATTCAATCTCCAGGACATAAGAGACGAGCAGTGACTACCTAAGGAAACTTAGAGCATTAGTTCATGCTGGGTTTGAAATGTCAGGAACATACCAGTATTTTTTTTTCTCACTTCTTACTTTATACCTGCTTAAGACCCCTAATAGTGTTATGCCAGAACTTAAGGAATACCTAGCATATAACTCACTGAGATCTTTTCAATCTTTAGGTTAGAAGTCACAATTAACATAAAAGCATTGAATTGTATGTTAACCTAAAGACTATCACCGTAAAGTCACATAATAGAAGTCATTAGAAGAAGGAAAACCCTTTGAGCACATTGACTGAAAACAGAACTGCGAAGGAGAAAAGAGCATACACATTATAAACCCGAAAATATAAGAAGAAGAATTTAAAATAATTACCTGTAAAATAAGAAACCCAGGGCCTGCAGTACAGAAGCAGCTCCGAAGAGCCAATTACCGTCAAATTCTTGCTACAGATCGAGAGATGAAGGCAGAGTAAGGATTTAAGGGGTTTTAGAACAATTTCAGAATAAAAGCCTAAATTTAATCGTACAAGAACAGAAATTGTGAAATCATAAAAGAATTTCATAAATTGAAAGCAGTAAAAGAAATTTAGGGTATTCAAAACAGAAATTAAGATTTCTAAAAGCTAAGAATTCTGGAAAAAGAAAGTAGGAGAGATTGTACCTTGAAGTCGTTAGACGGGAATTTCGGCGTTGCAACAACCGAAGAGAGAACAGCAGCTGAAGAAATTGAAGAGCAAGCAGAAATACGAGAAGAAAAATGCAGAAAGAGGCGAGCGAGGGAGGTGAAGAGGGATGACACATCCGCGATGGAGAAGAATAGAGAAGGAAATCAGAAAGACAGCAAGAGAGGAACGAAGAAGGATTGGTGTCTATGTTGAGAAGAAAAGAGACAGAACCGAGAGAGGGATAGAAAGGGGCGATAAGCAGATAGTGAGAAAGAAGGGCGAGCAGATAGTGAAGGAAAGAAGGAGCAGATAGTGAAGGAAAGAAGGAGCAGATAGTGAAAGAAAGGGGCGAGCAGATAGTGAAAGAAAGGGCGAGCAGATAGTGAAGGAAAGAAGGAGCAGATAGTGAAAAAGGAAGAATCAGATAGCAAAAGAGAAAACAGATAGCAAAAGATAGGGAGAGACCGAAGGGAGAAACAGATAGTGAAAGTAAAGAAACAGATAGTGAAAGTAAATTAGAACGACTAAGATATAATTCTTAAGTTTTAACTTGAATTATTAAGTCTTAGAAATTAGAGATGAATTAGTTAAGTTAATTATCAATCGAGATAAAACCCAATAAGTATGGTAAACTAAGTTGAATAAGAAATGAGAATTTAGCCGGATACCGAGAAAATTCTTAATCAATAATTAAATTATTGTGAGTAAGTATCTCGACTTATTATTGTACCTCAATTAGATAGAATGAGTTAGAGAAATTTTAGAAAAATTTCGATAAGTAGATAATTAGTGGAAAACTCCACTAATAAGATGGTTTAGCTACTAGAAACTCAATTCTAAATTGAGTAATAATTAGCATAAATTATGAAATAATAGCATATCATTTCATATTGATTCTATAAGACAAATTAATACTCACAAAGAGTATTTTTCCTCTTAATTTTGATTAAGGCTCAGCGAAAGAGAATCTCAGTCGATTTGCACTAGATTATCGTTAGACGAAGGAGCAAATTTAGGTAGGCTTTCTTTTACAAATCAAATTGTATGCGTTGTACCAAAATATGATTTTCGTTTAGAATGCTTTAGAATTTGAAATGTTATGAAGTATTGCATTGTCGAAAATATTTATATTTTGGTATGATGCGTATCTGTTGAGCAATTAATCGATTTCGGACCTATAAAGATTTATATCTTTTGAGGTTAGTGTACACCAGAACCGTGAGTCATCTTAGCGGGTTGGCCGGTTCAGTGTTCGCGGAAAGTGGCCACTTTCCCGACACACAGAATTACAGATATGTTTGATTACTCCAGAACTTAGACAGCGCTGTCGAATTTTTAAGATCACAAAAAGAATTTAGTGAACATAGTTGCTTTAGTGACAAAATCCCTATGTTGCACTGTTTACGGCAATGACAAATATATTGTACGAATGTGATTTCGGCATGTGCCTACTGAGTACTTTTGTACTCAGCCCTGCATATATTTATAAATGTGCAGGTTAAGTCGTGATGACGAAGTGGAGGGCTCAGCGGGTGGTTTGGTCAAACTCTTGTTGTTTTACTCTCGGTGGTTTATATGTCGTCATACATGTAAATCTAGATATTGATCTAGTTTCCGCTGCCAGATTTTTGTTTAGATCCAAGAACTTATAACAAATCTATTTTGCCTTCGAGCTATGTATTTCAGACATACACGCATTTTATTCGTGTTTCTAGATGTTGTCATAATCCTTGATGACTTCGAATGTTAAAGTTTTTCGTTGGTGTATTGGACGTCGGTCACACAACTCTATCAAAATCTTTCTCTTTGAAGTACGGCTCACGTTTTATCCATTTTAAATGCTTTCGCTTTGTGTTCCTTATCCGCATTTCCTGTTAGTCACGTTTTTCCTCGACTTTACTTAGAGAAGTAAAATGGGGACGTGACAGGAAATAATATCCTTAATATAGATGGTAAGATAAATAGAAAAGAGCTCATAGACACATGGGCCAAAGAAATTAGTTTAATAATTCAAACTAATAAGGAATCCTATGATGATCAAAACACTGTTCTACTCTTGTTAGAACATAAATCAACTGGTGTTGTTAATACCTTTATCAGACTCACCAGATGGAAACCAAAACTGAATCCTATGACAGCCTTTGAGGAGGTTTTAAATGGTATCTATACCATGTTTTTAGGAATAAATTTATCTTCAGATAAAATACAAGAATTAGCTCGGATAAGAAGTAAAGCAGAAACCATGCTTACTAATATGCAGCTTTGTGATATAACTTTTCTTGATCAATTTTATTGTGACTATGAAAAGTATTTATATCAAATAGGCGATCAAGGATATTATAGAAAATACATTAAATGTTATCTTCTAAAAATCCCTTTGATAGGACAAAAAGCTCTAGAAAAATTTGATCTAGAAGCTTCAGGAGCAGCAGCATATAGTTTAGGCTATGCCCATAGAATTGTTAAAAGAAGAAATCTCTAAGATTTGTGATTTAACAAGAAAATAAAAACAGTTAAAATCTTTTAGCAAAAGAATTTATGATAAGATTACTGAACAACCATTAGAATACGGTTGTAGAAAGCCTTATAAAAATACATATAAGAAAAAATCATCCAAAAAACTGATGGGAAGGTATAGGTTCAAAAAGAAAAGTAAAACCTTCAAACCTGGTAAGTTTATTAAAAAGAAATCTTTTGATAAAACCTCAAACAAACAAAAATTCTGTCCCAAGGGAAGAAAAAATTGCAGATGTTGGATTTGCAGTGAAGAAGGACACTATGCAAATGAGTGCCCAAATAGAAGAAAGTTTGACAACAAAGTCAAATTATAAAAACGTTATTCCCGAAGAACATTGGGTAAATAGCGAAAGACCTATACAGGTGAAGATTGCTAATGGTTCTACCATAACAATCGACAAAGTTTGTAAAAACTTAGACATATTAATTGCAGGTGAAATTTTTCATATACCTACAGTCTATCAACAAAAATCAGGTATTGACTTTATTCTTGGAAATAATTTCTGTCAATTATATCAGTCTTTTGTGCAATACACTGATAGGATTATTTTTACTCTTAATAATGATCCCATCATTATTAGTAAATTAAAAACTGCCTACCAAGTAGGAAAATCCGGTTTTTTAGACGGTATGAAAAAACGTTCTAAATTCCAAGCACCATCAGCGGTTAATATAAGTCCCCACAAAATTAATATTCTTTTAGAGAGGGGGAGACAACTCATTAAAAGCCAAAAATAAACTAAGAATGTTAATTTTGAGTTACAAAAAATTTCAAAAATTGAAATACTCTTAGAAACAGTTTGTTCTGAGAATCCCTTAGACCCCTTAAAAACTAAGAAATGGATGACAGCCTCAATCAAACTAACAAATCCTAAAGCGGTAATCAAAGTTAAACCAATGGTTTGCAGCCCTGAGGATAGAAAAGAATTTGGAAAACAGATTCAAGAAATATTAGATCTAAAACTAATTAGACCTAGTAAATCACCACACATGGCTCCAGCTTTTATTATGTAGTTTATTATTTCAGAGAACTCTCGTTTTCTTGGTGCACTCTGACCGAATGCCTTACAATGAGTCATCCCTCCTTCTTTTATTGACAAAAAAGTAAAGCTAGATGCTTTTCTCCTCCATTATTAAAGTAAAGTGGTCTCTTTTCTTTGTGGTGAAGGAAAGCTAATTATTCTTTCATAGTGGAAGATGAACTGGTGAAAGTCGATGGAACATCTTCTTCATCTTTCGCTTTATCTTTCTCACACTGTCGACACTTCCATGTGATGCCTGCTTTTGCTGATTTCTTTTCCACCGACTGGCAGAATAAAGGGTTGTGGACCCCTATTGC
>JAPKLX010000978.1:6091-31547 GCA_026898415.1 Leonotis leonurus
CTGGTTTAGCTTTCTGTCTTGAGACTTGCTGGTTTAGCTTTCTGTCTCGAGACTTGCTGGTTTAGCGTTCTGTCTTGAGACTAAGCCTTCTGCTCCAGCCTTCTGCTCCAACCTTCTGGTTTGACTTTCTGTCAAAGACAAAATCCATCTTTCTGGTTGAACTAGCTTCGACCATCTGGTTTACTGAAATCAGAAAGAAGATGTACAGAACATGTATAGTTCCAAGTGTGTTTTGTAAGAGCCTCATCAAAACTTAATAAATTTTATGGGGTTCCCAACAAAAAGAATGTCAACAGAAGACTGCAAGAAGGTATAAAATAGCAAAAGGAGCAATCTGGATAATAGATAGTGGCTGTTCAAAACACATGACGTGTGACAAGAACCTACTATCAGACTACATAGAGAAACCAGGACCTCATGTCACTTTTGGATGTAATTCAAAAGGATATACCAGAGGATATGGTAACATAAAAGTAGGCAAGACCACCATCACCAACGTCTCATATGTTGAAGGACTTAGCCACAATCTATTCTCTGTAAGTCAGTTCTGTACCAATGGTAATCAGATTGTTTTCAATGCTAACAATTGTCTGGTTAAGAACAAGGAAGGAGATGAGATACTCCTTACAGGGAAATTACAGGATAGATTATACATTGTACAATGGGACAACCAGATTGAGACATGTCTAGTCACCAAGACAGTTTCAGAAACTAGTTGGCTGTGGCATAAACGATTAAGCCATCTCAATTTCAAGTCAATCAATAAGATTGCACGAGAGAAACTAGTTGAAGGACTACCAGATCAAATATATGAGAAGAATCACATCTGTGAAGCATGTCAAGCTGGAAAACAAACCAGATCATCATTTTCTAGCAAATCTGCTCAATCCTCTACCAGAATCTTAGAGTTACTACATTTAGACTTATTTGGCCCAGTAAAGCCATTAAGTATAAATGGTAGAAAATATACTCTGGTCATCATTGATGATTACTCAAGATTTACTTGGGTAATATTCCTGTATAAGAAGAAAGAAACTCTGGAGAAGCTGCCAATCTTTCTTAACAAAATCACCAAGAAAAAGGAAGTTTCTGTTACCACTATCAGAACAGATCGTGGAACAGAATTCCTAAACCAGAAGGTTGAGGATTACTGCAACCAGATGGGAATCACACATCAGACATCTGCAGCCAGAACACCTCAACAGAATGGGGTAGTTGAAAGAAGAAACAGATCGTTAAAGGAAGCAGCTCGTACTATGCTCAATGCAACAAGACTACCAAAGAAATTTTGGGCAGAAGCCATCTATACAGCATGCTACACACAGAACAGATCAGTAGTGACCATCAGACATGGGAAGACACCTTACGAGATATGGAACAACAGAAAACCCATGATACATTATCTTCGCTCTTTTGGCTGTCTGTGTTACATTCACAATAATGGGAAATCTCAGTTGAAAACCTTTGATAGCAAAGCTGATCCAGGAATATTCTTAGGATATTCTGATGTTAGCAAAGCATATAGGGTTTTTAACAAGAGGACTCACATTGTGGAAGTAACACCTCATATTGTTTTTGATGAATCTGTTATTAGTGACAGAAACCTAGATGTTGATCAAACACAAGAACAGAACAAGAACCAGAAAGCAAAAGGAATTCTGCTAGAAGATATTCTAATCTGGAATACATCAGAAGAGAATGATGTTGAAGTTCCAAACAATGCTGAAGCAGTAAGCTTGTAGCAAGGGGGAACAGAACAGACAACCTTAACTATACCAGAACACAATCAGCCAGAAGAAGGAAACAATACTAATGAGCCAGAACCAGATCAACCCGAAGAATCAAGAGATACAAATGGTTGGAATAATGATCAAGAAGAACCAGAAACTGAAAATCCTTTCCAAACATCTCATCCAGAATTCGAGGATCCAGAAATTGAACCAGAACCTGAGATATCAGAAGAAGAGATATCTAGCAGAAGGAAATGGATTCAAGAAAACCATCCTTCTGAACAGATTGTTGGGAACCCAACAGATAGAGTGAGAACTAGAAGAATGCATGGAGAAAGTGCACTTCTCAGTTGCTATCTATCACGTGTTGAACCATCTGACACTTATGAAGCTCTCAAAGATGCAGACTGGGTTATTGCTATGCAAGAAGAACTTAATGAGTTCAAAAGAAACCAAGTCTGGTATCTGGTAGATAGACCAAAACATAAAGGAGTGATAGGTGTCAAATGGGTATTCAAAAACAAACGAGATGAGAACGGAGAAGTAGTCAGAAACAAGGCCAGACTTGTTGCAAAAGGATACAATCAACAGGAAGGTATCGACTTTGATGAGACCTTTGCACCAGTGGCCAGATTGGAAGCAATTAGGCTCTTCTTAGCATATGCTGCATACAAAAGATTTAAAGTATACCAGATGGATGTTAAAAGTGCATTCCTAAATGGCATACTTGAAGAAAAAGTATATGTTGAGCAACCACCTGGTTTTGAAGAAGAGAATCCTGACCAGAGAGTATATAGACTAGCTAAAGCTGTCTATGGTTTGAAACAGGCACCCAGAGCGTGGTATGAAACATTGTCAACATTCCTACTGGAATCAGGCTTCAGAAGAGGTTCTGTAGACAAGACACTGTTTGTCATCAAAGTCAAAGAACACATTCTGCTGGTCCAGATATATGTCGATGACATAATCTTTGGATCACAATCTCCCTATCTGTGTGACAAATTTGTAGAACTAATGAAGAACAAATACCAAATGTCCATGATGGGTGAGATGAATTTCTTTTTAGGTCTGCAGGTAAAGCAACTACCAGATGGTATCTTTGTTAATCAAGCAAAGTACATCAACGATCTGCTAGTCAAGTTTGGGATGAAAGACAGCAGAGCAGTTAAAATTCCAATGCAAACCAATGGGAAGATAGATCCAGATCCAGAAGGAAAACCAGCAAACATTACACAATATAGAGGAATTATTGGCTCTCTGTTATATCTCACAGCAAGTCGTCCAGATATCACCTATGCAGTTGGAGTATGCGCTAGATACCAAGCCAACCCTAAAGAATCACATATGGAAGCTGCCAAAAAGATACTTAGATATCTTAAAGGGACAGTTCACATTGGTCTCTGGTATCCACAAGATGATAACCTTGAGCTTACAGGGTATTCTGATTCAGACTATGCGGGATGCAAATTGGACAGAAAGTCTACTTCTGGAACGTGTCAATTTCTTGGAAACAAGTTGATATCTTGATTTTCAAAGAAACAGACATCTGTTGCTACATCAACCACAGAAGCAGAATATATGGCTGCTGGAAGCTGTTGTGCACAGATTCTATGGTTGAAACAGCAACTAAGAGATTATGAGATTGAATTAAAGGAGATACCTATATTCTGTGACAGCTCAAGTGCCATAGCTATAACACAGAATCCAGTACTCCACACGAGATGCAAACATGTCGATGTAAGACATCATTTTATCAGAGATCATGTAGAGAGAAAGCACATCAAGATTGAGAAAATCCATACAGATATTCAGCGTGCTGATATACTGACAAAAGCTCTACCAGAAGAAAGATTTAAGATGCTGTGTGGAAAGCTTGGATTACTAAGTCTGGATGATAGATCACCAGAACGTTAACTACAGAAGGTCACCAGATAGTTGTCAACAGAAGGTCACCAGATAGCTGACAACAAAAGGCTACCAGATAGTTGACAACAGAAAGACAACAGAAGATTGACATCAGAAAGTTACCATGCCTGATCTGAAGAAAGTGACACGTGGAATCTATTTCTTAATTACTAAGTCAAGGGGGAATTCTCTATGAAACTGAAGTGTCTTAAGAGACATGACGTCACTCCGTACAATCAACACCCAAGATTACAGTCTGAAAAAGTTACCTTTTTGATCTAGATTCACTAAAATCTTTATCTTAAATGATGATTAGCCCACCTTTGGGAACTGTGATCGAGAAAATCCCTGCGAAAACAGGAAAAAGGAAAGTCGCACTGAAAAAAGATTTGCACGCGCTATTCTACAACCCTAGAATCTAGAGCGTACATCACACGCAAGTAAACGCGGCAAAATAAAAAGGAAAAAGCGGGAAAATCTAAAAAGGGAAGATATTCAGCCTATCTTTTACTTATCTACCTCCTTCATCTTCCTTATTCTTTGCTAATCTTGTGCAAATATCCATGCTTGTTCATATGAACTGATGAATATATATATATATTTGTGTCGAATGTTCTTATGATGTTAGGTTTTTGCAACATTGTCACTTCGCATCCCAAAATGTTTCTGGCAAAACAAGTAGCTTCTTTCTATCTGACATGGCAGAGTGATACATGGCTTTGAAGCTAATGTTTTGATGCCAATCGGGGACCGAACAAGCAAAACACCATACAATGTGATTGAGATGATCAACCAGGCCTACAGGTTGAAGGACGAAGGACTATCCTTGGAAGAGATCACTCCTGCACAACTGCAAGAAGCTGTAGAGATAATGATGGTGATCCCTATCTCTTACACTGGAAGGATGTTCCAAAGATCTCTACTTCAACCGGGTTTCAAGTTACTACTGGAATTGGTTTAGAGGATCTTTCTCCACCACAGCGGCACATATGATCAGGTGACTCCTGAGAAATTCCGCATTCTCACAGCGGTTGTTCTTAATCTACGAGTCAACTGGAGCAGAATACTGTTTGAACTGATGGCCAAGGAAGCAAAGTTGGTCTCTTATACCAAGGACAGCAGAGGCAGAGGAACTTCGGTGGAAGTTAGAAGAAATCTCCGACACTCCACCAAGATCAGCTTGATGATTGAAAAATTCTTCAAGCAGAAAGTCTGGGATGATGCTGAGGAATACAACACTAATCACTCTATTCCCAAGGACCAACACCAGCTGGAAATGTCTCTGGGACTAGCACCACAATTCTTCAACAAGATACCAGATGAGGTGCATCGTAATGCAGCACTGGAAGTGGGTAATTCTAATCCTACTTGGATGCCACCTTCTAAAGGTGTTGAGAAACAGAAGAGCCAATCCGCAAAGGAGAAGACCACTCGCAAGACTTCAGTCAAGCGAGGAAGTTCTGTTGAGACAGAAACCTCCGCATCACAACCGAAACACAAGAAAAGAAGACTACAAAAAGTTCAAGAATCATCACCACCACCAGCAGCAACAGCAGAACAATCGGATATACCAGAACAAGAAGTAGAAGTATCACAAGAAGCAGCAGAACAAACAGAAAACCCAGCAGATGATGTGGAACAAGAAACAAGCCATACTGCACATCAGGAGAAAGATTTTTATCCTGCCAGAACAGCTACACCTTCTCCACATCGGATGGAAAGAATCAGCGAGGATGATGAGGAAGGATCATCTGCTGATGAAGCCGAAGAAAAGAAACAGCAAGCAGAAAGTGTCATCAACTTGCTGGAAAATGAAGCCAAACATTCTGTGCTTCAAGAATTCCCTGTAATTCACTTGCTCCCAGAAAGCTTAGGAGCAGCAACACGCGTCAAATTTTACTTGCTGGTCAAGGACAGCGAGTATTATATATTTGATGCATTGCTTCAACTCAAAACAATCGATGACTTAAAGAAGGAAGAAGCAACGCTGCTGAGTCTACTTCAAGTCTCCACCGTTCAAGAAATTCGAACAGAATACAAACAGCTCATCTCTGGCATCATGAAACAAGAAGCAGAGAGCTTGAAAATTAATCTGGAGACAACACCTTCTGCAGCTGAAGAAGCATCTCCAACAGAACACCAATCATCACCAGCAGCAGCACAGACTCAGAAGCAGCCTACAAAGAAAACAACTGTCATCGACCTTGATTCAAGTGGGCCAGCACATTGGTGGGGAGCCAAGCAATGAAATTTATACCCATGGCGCTGCACAGAAGTTGAAGAAACACGTCAACTTCTACACCATGGAAGAACTCTTGGAAAGAGAGCCCAAGATCTTCAACAACTACCAACTGGACAACCTGATTACCCTTAGAGTTGAAGACCACATGACTGATGTGTGTAACTCGATTCAAGAAAAAGCAACTCAGATACTCACTGACTTCAACCAACATCAGAAAGAGTACGTTAATGACATGGATGAAGACATCAGAAGAAAACTCCGCACAGTCAGGAAGGAGCTTGACAAGAAAATTGATGATGATAGAGTGGCAAATGAAGCAGGACAAGCCAAAATCAACCTTCGCCTGACTGGCATAGAAGGAAAAGCAGAAAAGGCCACTGAATTGATAGCTGATCTTCTGGCCAAACAAAAAGAAACCATTGATGTTGTTGTTACACAAAAAGGCATTCAACTTGCTGCTCAACTGAAGGAAGACACTGGCATGTCCATCCACTCCCAACTAGCTCATTTTGAAAATGAGAAATTTGTGGAGCTGATGCGGAAACACCAGGTCGCTGTCTTAAATGACCTTCTCTACCCCAACCCCGAAGAGCACGAGCAGCAAGTCACTCGCATCACTGCTGTAGAAGAATTACAAGAAACCTATGACAAAACCTTGTCAACCATGAACAGCAGGCTGGAGAAGAAGATTGACGCCTCTAACCAAACAATCAACCTTCTGCTTGGATTCAAAGCAGATGCTGAGGACAGAATGGAGAAGATGTCTGAAGAGATCACCTCACTTCGAGCACTCATCGAGACCATTTTTGATGATGTCAAAAAGGGGGAAATCTCTGGAGGTAAGGGAGACAAGGGAGGCAAAAGCAGCAAGGGTTTAACAGAAGCAACAGATGCTGGAACAGAAACACCAGCACCAGCTCAACCTAGACCAACCACTCCTCCAAGACCAGACCCCACTCTGATGGGGACAGAACCAGCTCAACTAGCATTTCACGCCCCCAGCGACAAAGGCAAGAAACCAGTCGATGAAGGGGACCAGATAGCTGAGCTGCTGCTATTCGGGGTCAGTATGGACCAAGCCTGCGATCCTGTATTCAGAGCTCAGTTCTACAGAGATCAGGCTGAAAGAGAGAGAAAAATTGCTGCACAAGAAGCCAAGGAGAAATCTTTTCAAACACCCTTCTCCTCGCCTTCATCTGCTGAACGCTCACAGCAACAGTCATCTGCTTCGACCACCCAGCCCAAGAAGAAAAAGAAGAAACCATTCTCCTGGAATCTATCCCTGCAAAAGAAGACACCAACTGATGCATGGGTTCCAGAGAATGATCAAACTGACTGGGAAAAGGTCAAACAGGGCTTCATTCTGAACAGATTCTTCCTGAAAGAGCCTACATATTCAGAGTCTACCCCAGATGAAGACTTTAATCGCTACTTGGATAATTTCAGTGACCAAGAGCTTATTCAAAGAATCAGAACAGCAGCAGCTGACACCAAAATCCAGATCAAGGCACCAGAGAAAGAATACATGATCTGCCCAACTATTCCAGGCAGCAATCTTCCAGACAAGACATATATTCTGAACTACATCAATCAACTGGCAAAGATCAAAGGCTATAAAATCGACAACCATGACCCAAACTATGCCAGGGTGAGAGATGGCATCTATGAGAGCATCCAACTGATATCCGACGCACAGAGAGAAAAGATGAAGAAGGGCGGAGCAGCTAGATGGTTCTCTTAGATAGTTAATTCTTTTCTTTTGCCTTTGCTCTATCATTTCTGCTAACTCCTGTACTCATCAATTCATATATCAATGAATATGGAGTTTCTTTGTTATTGTCGTTTACTGTTATTTACCTTAAATAACAAAAAGTTAATCTCTCCAGAACATGATTCATACTTGATTAAGCTCACTAAGTGTGGTTTTGACATCATCAAAAAGGGGGAAATTGTTGGGAACCCCACAATTATTCTAAGTTTTGATGATGTTCACTCATACACACACTTGGCATTTTTCATGTTCTGTGTCATTTCTGTCGGTTCTTACAGACCAGATAGTCGAAACCAGTTCAACCAGAAAGATGGAAGATGTCTCAGACAGAAAGCTGAAGCAAGACAATCTTCAACAGAAAGCTGAACCAGCAAATCTTCAACAGAAAGCTGAACCAGCAAATCTTTAACAGAAAGCTAAACCAGAAAGGTTCAAACAGAAAGATAGAAGAAGTCTCAGACTGAAAGATAAACCAGCAAGTCTCGGACAGAAAGCTGTAGTAAGTCAACTTTAACAGAAAGTTGAACCAGAAGGCTTCATACAGAAAGATGGAAGATATTTCGAACAGAAAGTTGAACCAGAAAGTAACAGACAGAAAGGCATTTAAAAACCAGAAAATGTCTAAACCAATGTTCAACCAGAAAAGCTCTTCAACCAGACAGTATCTAACCAGTGTTCAAACCAGAAAGGCACTAAGACCAGAAAGAATATAATCAGAAGGTTTGAAGCAAAACAGAAAGAGCTGAATCAAGCCTGTCAATGATGCATTAAAATCCATTCATCTAGAATTGGAAAGAGAATCACTGATTGACACTAAGAAGGAAAGCAATCACAGACAATCTGCTTACCATTCATGGAAGATTCAATCAACAACTCTACAAGGAAAGAAGAGATATGATTGATTGGCAATCCACAAATCAAATCACGCCAATCAACAAACGGCTAGAATTTCAAGATTCAGAGCCTATATATGTTTGAAGTTTTAAAGTCTGAAACTGTGACGATAACGATATACTGCAGAAATTCTCAAGCAACTCATCCCACATCAGACAAAGCTTCAAACCATTCGTGATCGCAATCACACCTCGATTCAAGTCTGTCTTATCGAGAGAGGAAGGAGATCTTCGCTAGCTAGTGGTTTTCTAGTGGATTAACGTGAAGGGATCCTGTTTTACAGTAGTTTTCTGTAAGTTGTAAAGGGACACGACCCTTATTCGTGCATAAGTTTCAAATCTAGTTTGTAATTGAAACTTGTGGCTCGTTCTCAGCGAGTATAAATTAGAAGAGTATCCTAGTAGTGGATATCTAATCCAGTTTGGATTAGACCGTGGACGTAGGGGGTTTCCCGAACCACGTAAAACAACTGCGTTATTTATATTCTGCATTTATTTTCAGTTGTTTTATTCTCTATCTGTCATACTCGTTCAAGCTACATATCTTAATCTATTCTCTAAATACTTGGTTAAGTTTTTCTAAAGATTTTCATAACAAGAGCACCGACTAAGTCCACCATTATTCCGCACACGATACACTGTTAGAGTTTAAGTCTAAACTTACTCTCTGCCTTGTATAATTCACTTGAGAGACTTTACCTGGATAGAACAAGATCGATTAGAAAATCAATCTAGTCTATCACCTTGAGCAATCTGTGTTTCAGAAAGCTTACATCTCTCTGATTTAATTAGTCAAGTAAACTGAAAAGTTTGTATTTGGTGTATTCCCCCCCCCCATACACCAAACCTTGCTCTTTCGGGACCAACATCAAATTATTTTCGATACTAACAACTGTCTGGTGAAGAACAAGGAAGGAGATGAAATACTCCTTACCGGTAAACTGCAGGATAGATTATATATTGTCCAGTGGACAAATCAGATCGAGACCTGCCTAGTCACTAAGACTGTATCAGAAACAAGCTGGTTATGGCATAAGAGATTAAGTCATCTTAATTTCAAATCAATCAACAGGATTGCCAAGGAAAGGTTAGTAGAAGGACTACCAGATCAAGTGTATGATAAAGATCACATATGTGATGCTTGTCAAGCTGGAAAGCAAACCAGATCATCCTTTACAAGCAAAACAGCTCACTCAACATCAAGGATACTAGAGCTGTTACACCTTGATCTGTTTGGACCAGTCAAACCACTAAGTATCAATGGGAGAAAGTACACATTGGTAATCATAGATGATTACTCAAGATACACTTGGGTCATCTTTCTGCTGAAGAAGAAAGAAACCCTAGACAAGCTCCCTGACTTTCTACACAAGATCACTAAACAGAAAGAGATGAGCATAACCTCTATCAGAACAGATCGAGGAACAGAATTTCTCAACCAGAAGATTGAAGCATATTGCAACAAGATGGGGATCACTCATCAAACATCTGCGGCTCGAACTCCCCAACAGAATGGAGTTGTTGAAAGAAGAAACAGATCACTCAAAGAAGCAGCACGGACAATGCTTAGTTCATCCAATCTACCGAAGAAGTTCTGGGCAGAAGCCATCTACACTGCCTGCTATACTCAAAAAAGATCATCCATCACAATTAGACATGGAAAAACACCTTATGAGATTTGGAACAGCAGAAAGCCTAAGATTTCTTATTTTAGAACTTTTGGCTGTTTATGTTACATACACAAAAATGGGAAATCACAGTTGACAACTTTTGATAGCAAAACTGACCCTGGAATATTCTTAGGATATTCTGATGTCAGTAAGGCTTATCGAGTTTTCAATAAGAATTCTCATATTGTGGAAGTAACACCTCATGTTGTTTTCGATGAGTCTATTCTTGAGTACAGGTCACTAGATAAAAAGCAGATAGAAAACCAGGTGACTACCAGAAGGATGAATGAACTTTTACTTGAAGATATTCTTATCTGGAATTCAAAGAGTGAGGATGAAGAAGTTATTACTCCACCTGTTGCTGAGGAGATCATACAGCAAGGGGGAATATCACCACACAATCTGGATGAAAACAGATCATCAACAGAAAACAATGAAACAATTACTACAGATGATGTTCAACATCTAGAAGAAAGTCCAGATGAGAATCCATTTCAAGCTACATCAACAGCACACCCTGAATTTGAGGAACCAACAGATCAGCCTGATCCTGAGATATCTGATGAAGAGATGACCAGGAGAAGGAGATGGATACAAGATCATCCACCAGAACAGATCGTTGGGAACCCATCAGATCGTGTGAAGACCAGAAGAATGCATGGAGAAAGTGCATTGTTGAGCTGTTACCTCTCTCGCATGGAGCCATCTGATGCTTATGAAGCACTTCAAGATGCAGATTGGATAATAGCAATGCAAGAAGAACTTAATGAGTTCAAAAGAAATGAAGTCTGGTATCTCGTGGACAGACCCAAACACCAAGGAGTAATATGTGTAAAATGGGTGTTCAAAAACAAACGAGATGAGAATGGTGAAGTAGTCAGAAACAAAGCCAGATTGGTAGCTAAAGGCTATAATCAACAAGAAGGCATTGATTTTGATGAAACTTTCGCACCAGTAGCCAGATTAGAAGCCATAAGGCTATTTCTAGCATATGCTGCTCACAAACGGTTCAAGGTATACCAGATGGATGTCAAAAGTGCCTTCCTCAATGGTATCCTTGAAGAAGAAGTATATGTGGAACAACCACCTGGATTTGAAGAGGCTGATCCAGATCAGAAAGTATACAGACTGGCTAAGGCAATCTATGGTCTAAAACAAGCCCCTAGAGCTTGGTATGAGACCTTATCAACCTTTCTACTAGAATTTGGATTCAGAAGAGGATCTGTTGATAAGACTTTGTTTATTATCAAAGTCAAAGAAAACATCCTCTTAGTCCAGATCTATGTAGATGATATCATCTTTGGATCTCAATCTACCTATCTGTGTGACAAATTTGCTGAACTTTTATGAAAAATAAGTATCAAATGTCCATGATGGGAGAAATGAGTTTCTTCTTAGGTTTACAGGTCAAGCAGCTACCAGATGGTATCTTTATTAATCAGACAAAATACATCAATGATCTGCTGGCCAAGTTTGGATTAAAAGACAGTAATCCAGTGAAAATCCCAATGCAGACCAATGGGAAAATTGGTCCAGATCCCGAAGGAAAACCAGCTAATATTACACAATATAGAGGGATCATAGGATCACTACTCTACCTAACTGCCAGTCGACCTGACATCACCTTTGCAGTTGGAGTATGTGCTAGATATCAAGCAAACCCCAAAGAGTCTCACATGGAAGCAGCTAAGAAGATACTAAGATATCTTAAGGGAACAGCCCATATAGGATTATGGTATCCATGTGAAGACAATTTTGAGCTGACTGGATATACTGACTCAGACTACGCTGGATGTAAACTGGACAGAAAGTCAACATCTGGTACATGTCAGTTTCTAGGAAATAAACTGATTTCTTGGTTCTCTAAGAAACAGACATCAGTTGCCACTTCAACTACAGAGGCAGAATATATGGCAGCTGGAAGTTGTTGTGCACAAATACTGTGGTTAAGACAACAGCTTAAAGACTATGAGATTGATGTCAAGGAAATACCAATTTTCTGTGACAGCTCAAGTGCTATAGCAATCACACAGAATCCTGTTTTGCATACCAGATGCAAACATGTTGATGTGAGACATCACTTTATAAGAGACCATGTTGAAAGAAAACATGTGCAGATTGAGAAAATACACACTGAGATTCAGAGAGCAGACATTCTCACTAAGGCATTACCAGAAGAAAGATTTAAGATGCTTTGTGGAAAACTAGGACTTTTAAATCTTGAAGATAGGACCAGATTGATCTAAATCAGATCAAAGTCATATTCCAACATGGAATCAAAACCAGATCATCATGGTCCAGATTGATAAAATCCAGCATATGTGAAAAATCCAACAGGGACTTGATACCAGATCACTAAGTATATGTCAATACAGATTGAGCAAATTCCAATTGGGAATTACTAAAGAAATCAATCAGATCGATAGTCCTCATCATAAAAGAGATTGACCTTGACCAGATTACTTAATGTCACGTGGATATTGAATTAATATTTCCTATTAATTATTCCATTACTTGGTTAAGGGGGAAAGGTCTACTATATACGGCGACTAATTATCTATATTCTGACATTAGATATCAAAATCTTTTATTTTTGATGATTACGTACAGTAATTGGGAAACGTGATCGAGGAAATATCTACCAAATCAAGAAAAAGGGAGAAACTGATTACAACAAAGACAACGCGCCACATCACAACCGTTAGATCATAGCGCGTGCGTCACACGATAAAGAGAAGCGACTATAGGTTGGAAACCTAGAACATGGAAAGACGGGAAAGCTGAAAAAGGGAAGGATTTCTGAATATTTTATTACTCTACTTATCTTCTCTTTCATGTATATAGTTTGATAAGGGGTTTCATGTATCACTCACACTTACATATTTCTCGAAACACTTAACAAATTTTCTGCTTCCCAAAATTCTATCTTCCTTCGTAAAACTCTCTATTTTCTAGCAAAATGGCACCTAAATCATTTGTTTTTCTCGAGCAAGCAAGCTTTCTGAAACCTTACATACACCAAGACCTTTTCGCGGTTCTTGACACCTTCGGGTTTCACAAACTGGAAAAGGCATTCAATCTTGTCCGCCAGTGCAAAGGTTTCTTATTTAGTTTGTTTAAAATTTATTTCTTATACGTATGTCAAACTGCTTTTACTCTGTTTACATTCTTTTGCTCGTGATCTCTGTCAATATCAATTGTTAGAACTGCATAAATTGTTTTGTGGCACTTATACTTCACTGATGGAAGGATAGTGCTCACATATGTACTACTGTGTTCTATGTAGGTTTTTGCAATATTATCACTTCACACCCAGTGCAATTCCTACCCAAGGATGTTGCTGCCTTCTACCTCTCATGGCAGGGAGAGAGGGGTGGAGATGAGGCAACCATTCGAGTCAGTAAAGGGAATACTGTCAGCAACACTCCTTACAATGTTATCAACATTATCAACAATGCTTATAAAGTGAAGGATGAGGGCCTAGAACTTGGAGAAATTACTGCAGAACAGCTGCAAGAAGCTGTGGAGATGGTGATGATCGTTCCCATCCAATACACAAACAGGATGTTTGTCCGTGCACTTCTCGCGTCAGAATTCAGAATCTTATTTGAATTCGTACAACGAATTTTTCTCAATCACAACGGCTCATACGACCAGGTCACTCCTGAGAAGTTCAGGATCTTAGCAGCTGTAGTACTTAACCTGCCAGTCAACTGGAGCAGGATTTTATACGATCTCTTGGCAAAGGAGGCCAAGATGATTTTCATTGTGAAAGGCAGCTCCCCTGGCATCGAAGTAAAACGGAGCACACTTCGACATTCTACAAAAATCAGCTTTATGCTTGAGTCTTTCTTCCCTCAACACCAGTGGGATACGGCTGTTGAATTCAACACAAGGCAGCATTTTCCCAAGGACCAGCATCAGATAGAAATGTCGATGGGCATTTCAGCAAATATGATTGCCAGAGTTAAAGATTCTGTAGTCTTTAATGCTTTGATGGAGATGGGGAACTCGAATCCCATCTGGATTCCTCCATCTGGTCCAGCAGATCGATCCACCAAAACCAAACTCACAAAGGAGAAACTAATAGAGAGAACTCCCTCCAAGAGAGTGACCAGGAGGGCCAGCTCTGTCGAAACAGATACCTCTACCGCAGCTCAGCCGCCCAAACCAAAACGCAGACGACTTCACAAACTGTCCACCGAAATTCAGACTGAAGCACCTGCTGCTGCAGAAGCTGTCATTCCTCAACAGGAGATTGAAGAAGAAGGAGTTATGCTGGGTAGTCAACCAGAGGATGTGGCCCCCATATCCTCCCTTAACCCAGACCAGGTCAAGGACTTCTCCCCAGCTTATACCGTAAGCCCATCCTCTGCTGAGCCTCTAGAGCAGATCGATGAGGAAGATGAAGAAGCAATTGAATCTTCAGATGAAGATGTGGAGAAGAAAACAGCTCAGTCTGTTGTAAAGATGATTGAAGCAGAAGCAGACAGGGCTGTCCTCAGCATATTTCCAGGCATCCAGCTCACACCAGAGAGCTACGATGCAGCTAAAAGAGTTAAACTGCTGCTGTTGATCAAAGACAAGGAATTCTACGTTTTAGATGCACTGCTAAAAACCAGATCGATTGACCAGCTCAAGGCAGAGGAAGCCACATTGTTGAACATTTTTGAAGTCTCATCCGTGGCTGAGCTAAGAGAAAGCTATACACAATCTATACTTGCAATCGCTCAGTTAGAAGCTCAGAAGCTACAGATTAATCTGAGAGAAATATATGAGAAGGCTGGAAAGAGAATTTTATGACAGTGTGGTTGATGAAGAAGAAGTTGAGACTGCCCCATCTGATGCTCACCAACCGGGTGCAGCAATAACAGAACCTGAACCAGACCAGCTCATGGCTGATACTGGTGAGCAGATCATGACCCCACCTGCACAAACTGAGGAGGAACCAACCCAGGCAAGCACTGCAGATCATGAACCCGCAGGGCAGAACGTGGCCGGTGTCCCAACAGATAACATATACACACCAGCTGTTGCTGCAACAATGGAAGATTTTGTCGAGCAGACCAATCTGGAGGACATTTTGATGGCCCAGCATCAATCCTTGTCCAATACACAAGTCCGAGACTTGATTTCCAGCAAGGTCAACTAGTACATGTATGGGACGCTATCTACAGTTCAAGATGAAGCCACTCGCATTCTTACTGAGTTCAACAAACACTTGAAAAGTCACGTTGATCAGGTTGACTCAGATCTAAGAAGAGTGTGCAGATTGAAAATAGAAGAGCTTAGCAAGAAGATGGATGATGATCGAGCTGCTGCCGAGGAAAGGAAGGCACAGATTGATCAAAGTCTGTATACAACAGAGCTCAAAGTGACAGAAATGTACAAGATCATCACTGCCTTTGCTGAAAAGGAGAAAGACATGGTCCACGCCATAATCAAGGAGCAGACTGATGGTCTAACAGCTGACATAGTCAAAGAAGCCAACTCTTACACCAGGTCATTGCTCAGACAGTTTGAAATTGATGGCAAAAACTTCATCGAAAGGAAGTTACGTGATATGCGCTACCCCACATCCACTTTAATCACTTCTTATTTTGATGAAACTGGAGACCTCAAGGCAGCACAAGAAGAGATCAAGGCTGATCTGGCCAAAACTCAGGCTTCTCTTCAAAAACAGATCAATGATTCTAATCTCAACATCACCTCACTATTGTCTCAACGGATTGAATCTGACAAAGAGGTTACAGAGTTGAAGGCGGAGGTCACCTCCCTTAAGGCATTCATTCAATCCTTTATTGATGATGTCGAAAAGGGGGAAGGACCAAGGAAGAAGAAAGGAAAAGAAGCTGAAGAGAAAAGAAAAAGCCCATCTGGCCCATCGGGATCTGGATCTGGTGCTTCAATTGCAAAGAAACCAGCTCAAGTCATACCAGATCGACCTAGTCCTGCCAGCCCTCCTCCATTTCACGCACAGAAAATCTTCGCACCAAGCAGATCAAGCCAGTCCCAACTACCAAAGAAGAAGAAAAGAGCAGGATCCAGCTGGTTCTCATCTGCCCCTATACGAAAAACATTGACCAAAAAGGGAGAGACCAACTGGGTCCCAGATCACTTAAAGGAAGGTTTTGAAGGATTAAAATATGGGTTCATTATGTGTCGTTACTTCCTCAAAGAACCAGCTTACTGTGAGGGGACACCTAATGAAGCTTTTAATCTGTATCTGGATCAAAACGATGCAAAAGATCTGGTGGAGGAGATAAGAGCAGCAGCAGCTAGAGCCCAGATCACAATAACTGCTCCAGAAAGGGAATTCAGAACCTGTCCCATCATCCCTGGGACAGATCTTCCTGACAAGACCTTTTTGCTAAATTTCATCAATCAACTAGCTGAGAACAGAGGATACAAGGTGGATGCAGAAGACCCTGATTACATAAGGGTAAGAGAAGGCGTATATGAGAGCGTGCAGCTTATCTCGGACGAGACCAGAGCAAAAATGAAGAGGCAACAGGAAGAGAAGAGAAAGAGCAGATAGTCAATTATTTCCTATCATTACGGATCTGCACTTTCTCATTTTTGTTATGATTAATCTGTAAACCCTTTTGTCTCTAATATATGAAATTTTTCTTGAGTTTCTGATGACAACATTTTATTGTCCAGAACACATATGAAAATATCCTAAACGTTATAAACTTAATAACGTACTAACATCAATCTGGATATCAGACCAGATCGTTCTTTATAAGCTGATAGGATATCTCTTTGTAAAGTGTGGTTTCGACATCATCAACAAGGGGGAAATTTTTGGGAACCCTGAGGTTTTAGTGTTAATGATGGTATCTCGAAACACACTTAGCTAGTTTAGAGCATAATCTGTTCTCGTGTAAAAACAGATCACTATAGATAAAGTGATTTGTGTTATGGAACAGATTAGGAGATGACTTAAAATGTAAAGGAGATGTTCCTATAGAAGTCAATCTCAAACTAGAATAGGATGAAAGTCAAGGTTTATACCTAAGAAGAATCGATCTGCTGTAACAGACGGCGACCAGATCGATGACCAGATCGATGCCTACAGCAATGAACCAGAACGATTGAGTCATCAATCCATCAGCTGACATCATCCTACACATCATATTCACTTGCCATGTCAAAGATCAAAGTCCATCCAACTGGGTTTGGAAAGAAGATCTTCGGGTAACATATATAAGGAAAGAGACCGTTAGCAATCTGCTTTCCATAAAGCAAAGATTGAGTCAACCTTTCCTATATGGCAAGAACAGATATGATGGAAACCATTGATTGGCAATATACCATCTATCTCACGCCAATCAACAAAGGCTAGAATTTCAAATTCAATGCCTATATAGTTGAAGACAAAAATCTGGAAAAAGAGAGAACGCACAAGAGAGCTATACTGCTATTATTCTTCCAAGCAATCTGCATTCCAGACTTCGACCTTCAACACGCTGTGATTCAACATCACACCAACCACCTCGATTCAAGTCTGTCTTATCGAGAGAAAGGAGATCACCCTGCTAGCTAGTAGTTTTCTAGTGGTAACGTAGATGTAATCTGTTGTAAAGGGACACGACCCTTTATTCGTGCATAAGTATCATTCTAGTTGTGATTGATACTTGTGACTCGTTCTCCACGAGTAAAAAGAAGCAGAGTATCCTAGTAGTGGATAATCTGGTCTAGTTTTGACCAGATCGTGGACGTAGGGATTTCCCGAACCACGTTAAACAACCGTGTGCTTTTTAATTCTGCTTATTTAATTCTCTGTTGTTTATTATTCTAACTCTCTGCACTATCATCCATCTGCATCTTAATCAATCTCCTTAAACAATAAGGTTAATACTTAAGGTTTTCTAAACAAGAGCAATCACTGAACCACCATTATTCCGCACTCACTCTTCACTCAGAAAGTAATAAGATCACTCTTATTATCAACTAAGTGTTTTCACTGAGAGAGTAATCTGTTTGGACTAAATCTGTTATCGATCTGCATATCGATCTGTTTAGTCACTGCCGAGCAATTTCTTATATAGAATAGCTTGAACTCTCTTATAAATTGTCAAGTAAAACTGAAAAGTTAGTATTTGGTGTATTCCCCCCCCCATACACCAAACCTTGCTCTTTCGGGACCAACAAATACAATCAGATTCCTAGTTACATTATAGAAGTGGAACCAAAAGCATGATGTTCTGTTTCTCTACTTACCAATGTGTTTTTAATCTATTTTCTAGGTCTCCTATGTTCTCCCTTTGTTGGTGTAATGTCTGGTTTCCTTTTTATTTATGTGTAATGAAAATAAGGAAGATATGAACTAAGTTTTCAAGAAGTAAAACATATATATTAAATGCTCACAATTTAAACTCTTACCTCAGCTGTAACTAGTCTCTTGTCTCCAGATTTCTTAAAATTGCAGATTTGTGAAATGTTGTAATTTGCTTGGGGAGGTAGCTTATTTATAATGCTAAGGTGTGGGACATTAGCTCTACACCACTTGTTTACTTACTGTGTTCTCTGCAGTTGATGAGGAAGGCAGCAGCCTTGTTTCCTCTAATTTAAATCTTTTACTTGCTCTAGTTTCATACTCTTTCTATTCTCATTGGTTTGACTTGGCAAATCTGCAGGATTTCTGGTTGAAGAAGTGCAGCTTTTACCACTTTTTCTAAAGTCCATACTGTCCTCCTTCCAGCTGGCAGTTATCCAAATCTTTTATATAGATTTGTAGTTCTTTGCTTCTTACCTTTTTTTTGACTTTTGTTACTTAATTTAGAATGATTGTACTTATAGATTCTTAGTCAGATATAGAAATATGCTGCAGCTTTTCATCTTGACTTTAAGATGGATTTAGCTTTCTATAATTGTATTTTATTTGTATCGGTTCATTAGATTTTCTTTTCAAGACAATATTCCAAGTGTATATATATTAATGGAAGGGATATCACCTCCTTTCTTCTTTCTTACTGCAGTGTCTTCTTTTATTTATGTCTTATGCTTGTGTATCTCTTAGTATTTACATATATGTACATGCTTAATATATACATATAGGTGTTCATTCTTTTAAAATCTTCTAAGGTAAATCTTGTCTAGTATGATTTAAAAGATCACACTTTAATACTAATTTGATAAAAACATGTTCTTGTATCACCTCACTATATATTTCCTTGTGGTTCCATTACCTATTAACTTTATTAAGCATATTTTCATACATAAAAGAATTCATGATAATAACCACAATTCTTTTAAACAAATAAAATGATAATCCTCCTAATATTATTTTCTTAAGACCTCGGTCTTAGCTTAGGTTCTCATAAGTTCTATATTGAAAAAATTAACTTAAACCACAAGTAGCTAATATCATCAACTAAATCATTGATAGACTATACACAAACGAAATTTTAATTTATTACGGATCATCTAATACGAAATAGTTCTTGATGAAAATTTCGGGCCATTACAGAAAGAGAGCTTCAGATCAGAAGTCGAGGTCGGAGCAGTCACTAACCCTCGGCTGATCCCAACCCTCAAGCACACAAGAGTAGCGACCGCTACCCCCCTTAGCAGTCGCTACCCCCTGCAAAACCATACTTATTCTTCCTTTATCCCACGCCTCTCTTTCTCCCTTCCTCCACACAGATCTTATCCCAAAAATCTTCTTCCTCTTTTCTTCCCTGTACCACGAGGCACACCTCTTCCAAAACCTCCATCAAAATTCTTCATCTCCAGTTTTCCTCCCTTAATTTTTTCATCCACTATCTCTCTCACCCCATTCCACAACCACCCATCTCCACCTACCGGAGACTCTTTCCACCACCGTCGGACGCCACCTGCTCGCTGCCGCCGCCGCTACTTTTCGGTGAAATTTCCAATGCACCCCATTCGACGTTATTCACCCTCCACGGCTCGTACTTTCTACCGTGATTTTGGAGGGTACAACACCTCGATGATGGCGAGTCAGTGGAGGATAGAGCAGCAGGTTGTCAAGAACAACCGTCGGCTTACCGAACTAAATGCTCAGTGGTCGAGCTGGGCGTTCTATGATGATCCACCTCCACCTCCACCGGATCAGCAGTGACCTCTCACTGCTGTTTAGTATGCTTTCTTCTCCTTTATTTTTATTTTGTCCGGGTTGTTTCATTTTCATATTTCCCTTTTGTTGTTGTTTTGTTTGCTTGTGGTGTTTCTCTTTCAGGTTTCGATTTCTATTTTTCTTGATTGGATCTCTATCTTTGATGATCACACGTCCTTGCCGCCGCATCGCCCCGACTCGGGTAGTTTCCTTCCTCCCTCTTGATCTTCTTGTCGCAATGAGGACATTATTTCTTTCTTTGTGGAGGGGGGGTGTGTGTGCATGTATTTCTTTAGTATGCAGCGTATTTTTAGATGTGCTAGTTGTTGATGCATGGTTATCCAATTGTGTGTCTAAGCTCGATGTGATTAGTGATTGATTTTGATGAAAGAGCATGTTTGATTATGCTTCAATATGTTCATGAAAAATCGATGTAAGTCTTTGATTTAGTGATGAGCTTTGCGTTTGATCATGACTGTCGTGGGGTACCCTGTTGTGTTGGATTGATGTGATAACTCTCGGCATCTTTGATTTGGTATAAGGTTGCTTGAGGTACTAGACTCGTGTTTAAATTGTATAAATTGTGAGATTGAGTTGGGAGGCTTCTGCTCTTCTGGGAACCATGAGCATGGGAAACCACATGAGAACACTTTAGATGACCTCTAAATGTTCATATCTCGTGACTTTTGGCCATATAACCCACTCTTTCCGAAATTGGCTCGAATGGCCTTAACATTGAATCAATTGAATTGTTTTGAATAAGTGATAAAAACTCTACCCCTCTTCTTCTACGAAATCTAAAGAAATTGTGAATTTGAGGAATGGGTATGGGAAACCACACTAGGATACTCGGATTATACCGATGTTCACACCTAGTGACTATTGTTCTTTATATCACTATAACAAAAATATGGGATTGAATTGATTAATTGTTATAAAGTCTAGCCTCGGGTAATTGAAAACTGGATCGTTGATTGATAAATTGAGTTTGATCGGATTGAAGTTGCAATTATGAGGAAAACATGTGTTTGTGATAATGCTTAGTCGTATGATCTTTATTGAAGCATTCGTAATAAATAGGAGTATTGTCGCGTGATTAAACTTGTTTCTTATTTTGAAATCCATGTATTGTGTTGAGCTTAGACTTGCTTGAGGACAAGCAAGGTGTTGTGTGTGGGGAGGTTGTTTTATCCGTTTTTTGTCTCGTTTCTCTTGCATTTTAGATTGATAATGTTGATTATTGTTGTTCGGATTGATGCTTTAGTCTTCTATATGTTGCATTATAGGTTATGATCGACAAAAATGGAGTAGCAAGACTCCGAAAGAGAAACGAGACGAAAATGCGTGAAAAAGAAAGAGTGAAGACATTGCTAGGGGTAGTGATCACTACCCCCTAGTGATCACTAGGTCTCTTAGGCAGAAAAAGGGGGTAGCGGTCACTACCCCCTAGTGATCACTACCCCCATGGATTTTTCCACAACAGAGCGTGGGGGTAGCGAGCGCTACCCCCTAGCACTCACTACCCCTTGCAATACATTGGACGGACAGAGAGGGGGGCTAGCGATCGCTACCACCTAGCGACCGCTACCCCTTCTCAGCGTATTCAAGACAGAACATGGGGGTAGCGACCGCTACCCCCTAGAGCTCGCTACCTTGGCGGATTTTTCTTCTTTTTTTTTATTTAAACCTCCATGCGCGATTTCAGACGGAACGATTTTCCTTCACAATTTCTTTTATTTTTCTAGGGTTTAGACCACGAGAGAAAACACCATAGTTAGATTTTTCATTCCGTTATTTGTCTTTCCAATTTCGTTGTGAATTCGTTTGTGATTCAAACCCGGAGTTCTTAATGCATTATTTTTCTTTTCAATTTGTGAGTTCTTTTACTGCTTTCTTTATTACTTTATGATCTATTTTCTTTCTGCTCTTTTCTTGATTAATTTTCAATTCATCAATAAAAGCCTTTCAATCATGTTAATTAATCAATTCAAGACATGTTTAAATTCAGTTTCTTTAATTCTTCGTTCTTAGATTTAGGATTTAATTGCTTTATTAATTTTCGCCTAGGTAATTCGTATTTTAAATTCTTTAATTTAATTCGCCTAGATAGATTAATTAGATTAAAAATCCAAAACCCCCCTCTTTTTAATTACTTTCTGTTCTACAACATAGATATAAGCCCTACTTAACCTTCCTTGAGAATACGACTTAGGGTTAACTTATTAATATATAATGAACTCGTACTCTTGCGAGCAATTTAATAAAATAAATTGGAAGTATATCGGCTGGAAATATTCCTCATACCCGATACTGAGTCCCTTTATCAGACAGTGGGTCTGGTCTAAACAACGCCACGTACTGAAGATTTAAAATAAGTTGAAACATATTTTATCTCCATTTATAAAATATACTATTAATATGTGTTACCTAAAATTATTAATTACTTGTTCAAATGCTCTCGAAAATTATAAAAAATATTAAAATAATATCTAATAATATACATTAGCAAAAATGATTATATTTATCTTAATCTGACTATTTGTAAATATTTTTGAAAATACTCAAATCTCAACTAAAATATAGGAATCTCGAGTGCAATATGAGGAGAACATTTAATAAATACAATAATATTGAATATCAATTAATAAATTTATATTAAAAAAATACTCCCCGACGTCTTTACATTTACAAACACAAGAAATAGACGGTAAACTGACTTGAAATGTCGACCGCACAAAAATATTTTTATGCAACGAAATAACATATTGGGAAGAATTGTATTTCTATCTAGTTTCCAACTCTACAATATTACTAAGACCAAGTTTAGTGGAACTTCTACACAACATGAACAAAGGTTAGTACTATCATCTTCATATCAATGTTGAAATAAATACAATATATTAATTTTATTATGATTATTATAAATAAAAAGTTGAAAAGATAGAAAAACAAAGTTACTATAAATGACATTTCGTAACCATTATTATAATGTACTATTAATAAATCTCGTGCAATTCACGGATAATTTGATTTATAATTGAGACATCGATGTATAAATTTAGAAAATTTTGATTTTCTTTTAAAAATATGTTATCTTTAATAACATTTTTAAATCATTACGAATTGTTCCTATTGATATACTAATACAAATGTTTGATTGGAAGTGTTATCAGATCCTCGAACATTTCGTCTAATTGCGGTAGTGCGTGCCCTTTTTGACTAAAACATATCAAATACTCTAATAGCTCTCCAATTGAAGGACTTATCCTCAAATATGTATTATTCATTTTTAATCGAGGAAGACCACACACTCATAAGCTCTCTCGTGTATTACCCGACATCTAAAAGATGTTGAATTTAACATTCCAATATTTTCCCTTCAGCATCATGCATGTTGGTAACCTATAATACATCGAACCTTGAGAGCTTATGTTGACGTTCATTCGAACCCTTCCAAGGGGTTATATATGACCATAGATGATTGTCAATTACACACAATGTTTGTGACTCATCATTATTGTAATGTCCCTCTCTTTTATTAGTAGTTTTTAAGTAATGAAAATTTGCAAAAAGAAATTTTTTTATAAAATTTAAATATCAATTAGCTAATCGATAGTTAGTTTGATTATTAGGTACGAGTTTATAAGAACTTATTAGATAACCAATTAATAAATTAATTAGAATTATTGTTAGATAAAAAAAAATTAATGTTGGCTATAGAAAGTTAAAACTTTCAAGATAAATGTTAATGCTTGAGAAGTTAATTATACCTCAATTAGTTGATAATTATATACCTTATAATTATTGGTATCTTAATTAATAAGATGATGTGAACAAAAGTACATTATCTTGTTTTTATTAAGCATGATATATAAAAATAGATTATTTATAAGTAAATAAATAATTAGTAACAAAATATATGTGTGTGTATATATATGTAGTACTATAAGGCATGCATACTTATTGTCACGCCCCGTTCCCCGCCCTTGTGGCGAAGTCCGGACACGCGACTATAAAACAATTAATTAACTAAAGGATACAAGGAAAACTGTGGACTTAACCGAACGAAAGGATATTTTATAACTGAGTCTTAGTTCATAACAAGAGTTTAACTCTGAATTGACACATTCGTCAAACAATACAAATGGAACCTCTTGCAGCGGAATAGGGATCGACTGAAGTCTACGTGTATGAAGACACGTAGACACCCAAGACTTTAAATAAGGACCGACAAGCCCGCCATAGCATCTCCCATCATCACGTCTCAACCTGCACATTTATAAATACACGCAGGGCTGAGTACAAATTGTACTCAGTAAACACATGCCAAAATCACACACATACATATATAATTGTCAAGGCCGTAAGAGTGACACGTAGGGATTTTCTTTAAAAGCACCTACGTTCACTAAATCCTTTCGTGAAACCTGTATTTTGACCGCGCAGTCTTTTCTTTAGTATTCAAGCCATATCTGCACTTTTACTTATGGTACCGAGAAGGTGGCCACCTTCTACGGACACCGGACCGGCCAACCCTTAACGATGACTCACGGTCCTTTAACCGGCCAACCCTTAACGATGACTCACGGTTAATTACTTGTGTACACTAGTTCGAGTGGGGTTGCTTACCCACTGGAACCCGAATTCGATTTCATAATTGGAACCTTAAACCAGGAACCCTAACCAGATAGGCATTGATACAAAACATAAATCATTTCGGCAAGACAATACTTTGAAACATATTTCTCAAGTTGAAATCCTTTCGAAAACAACATAAATAACATACGGGCACACATAATTTTATAGAGTTAGAAAAGCCTACTTGGATAACTTTGGATTGCACTTGCTTTGGTCTCGAAACGCGAAACAGGTCTCTCGTACGAACCTTTAGAAAAACTCGTATAAATTAAAATGCCCTTTTTGCATTTGGAACCTTTAATCGTAAGAATATATATATTCTTGGTTCTCGTTTCGACTCGTTAATTTAGATATTGATATTTCAGATCAATATTATCTAAGGTGTTGAATCCTTGATTCAATTACTCCGGTAATTGTCTTTAATGCAATAAGTGTATTAACACTTAATGAAATAATTAATTCTCGATAATTAATCGTGTTGGATCGGGAGCGTCCATCAGAATTGACGTACTGGCCCCACACA
>JAPKLX010000834.1:0-10237 GCA_026898415.1 Leonotis leonurus
TACTATTAAATCGAATAATTAACGAACCGAACTCGAACCGAACTCGAACCTTTAAATTTTTAAACGAACCGAACTCGAGCCTGACAGTATTCGGTTCAGTTCGGTTCGATTACACCCCTATGAGGCCTTCGTGGAATGAGAAAAAAATCTTAGAGTTTAAACATATATATTATCACACACATATACGTGAATGATAATTATTTCATAAATATTATAACATACGTGAGCATGACAGCGAAAATTCTTATGTATAGAACGGTAAACCGTTCTCGTGATGAAGCAATCGTCATCCCAATAACACCATTCCTCAGCCACACACATCATGCTGCTTCCTTAGCCTGTGAAAAATTTTGTAAAACTTGGGGTGAGTACTAGTGCACTCAGTTGGGTTTAACAGATATCCATGCATTTTTTATTTAGAGAAAAGAGCTTAATAACTCAAAATACATATATATCCTCAACCTTTCACCGATGATATTCCTCGATTACGGGAAAACAGTAAATCCTTATGAGCTCAAATTTCAGTGCTAGGTACCTGTTAGTCATAGAGAATATATTTTGGCTTTAGTTTCCAAAAAGGAACTGTAGATAAGTAGTACTAAATTTTTAGGCTCAATATTATTCTTTTTATCACGTAATAAATTAATTTGGCAGCATCCGGGCTTTCAAACGAATTTGGCCAAGAAGGCAAAAATAATCAGTGTAATATTATTTAGTGAAATATGTAAAGAAATCATGTATGCATGCAACTTCATTTTTACTTCACCTAGAAGTAACGTTGCCTTTTCTCGATTTTAAGAAAAACCGTTCGATAAAATTTAGTTCAGTTTATTTTGAAAAATCCTATATTTTTTTATTTACATTCACCATAAAATTCAACGTAAAAGGATAACCGGTTAATAAATTTTCTTTAGAAAAATATAAAAATAGTATTATATATATATATATTTATATATATATATTTAATGCATGCAAAACTTTTACGTAGAAGAAAATACATTATGATCATGCCGATATGTAGAATGTATGGCCGTGAACACAAAACCTTAAGGGACCCTAGCCGTCCAAAGAACGGACGACCACCGAATTACAACTTTCGGAGTCCATCGGTGACATCGACATTGGAGGCGGTGGTGTTCGGTCGTGGTCACTTCGAGCCATTTCCGGCCATCATCATCCCGAACTCCCTTCGGTACTCGAGTTCTATGTAATGAGAGCTATGCATAGGAGAAAACCGTTTCGAAAAAGGACGTGAAACGAAGAAGAAAACGAGAGGTGAAGTTACGATAAAATTACGGCGACGGCGAGGTCGCTACGGTCACCCAACGGCGGCTAAGCCACCTTCGTTGAGTTCCTGAGCTTCCATTTCCTTGCCTCGGCATACCTCTTTGACTTGACTTGACCTTGGAACGAAGCTCCGAGATCGGTTGCTTGTTAATGGCGACGATGAAGGAAGAAGAAGAAGTGAGGGGGGTTGTTTCTGTGAGTTGTGTGGGGGAAGGTTGGCCGACTTCCCCTGCTATTTATACACTTTTTTTCTTTTTTTTATATTTTATTTATTATAATATAATATATTATTATTATATTATTTTTAAATGCTTAAAACTCGAAAATTCGTAACTTCTACATACGATCTCATTTTCGAGAAAACTTAACGTCAATATTTTTCATTTTAAAAACTCTACTCAATGACTATAATATTGATATACTTTCAATCATGCATGAAAAAGCTCGTTTTTCGAATGAAATACCTTAACTTTAAAAATACGTAGCGACTACATATGAACTCCTTTTTGGGCAAACTCAGTGCCGATAATTTTCTTTTGAAAAAATCTACGCAAGGAGTATAATATGTATATACTTTCGACTTATGCATGAAAAGTTCATTTTTTAAATAAACCGTTTAAAAAGTTTTCCCGGTCTGCCAAATTAACATGGTAGGTCCTAACATGATCTAGGTTTTTCCTAAAATTCTTATTTCATCATACCTAGGTCCCTTAACAGTTTGAACACTTAAGAGTATAATTTAGAAATTAGCGGGATATTACAGAAACTGAAACCCAAGAAACGTGCTATGCAGAAACTTCCTCAACACGATTTATACTATACTAGGACTCCAAAAAACAATGGTGTAACAGAGAGTCGAAAAAGTGCACGCAAAAGGTACCACAAATGACTCCACACAACCTAATGATGAAGATGGACTAACTTGCACGAACTGATTTCGGAAAAGTCAAAAAAAGTGCACGCAGAAAATATCCCAAATGACTACAGAACCTAATGATGAAAATGTATTAACTTGCAAGAAACTAATTTTTGTAAATTGCTATACTTCTTTTAACAACCTCAGAAAATGAGGATTTCAAAAATATCAAGAACGAGGATAAAGGATGACGTTTGCGAAAACATCAGCACCAATTAAGGACAAAGGTAAGAAACTAGTGGTGCAACATATGGAATGACCAAGGGATAAATGAGAAAAGGTGGAAGAACTATTTTAGCATGGAGTTAAACCAGACCAAGACTGTGATCCAACCTCCAGTGCTCAATATTTCAAGGAATTGAAACTCAAGAAGCAGCGAGAAACAGAACGCCTTGAGAAGGAGAAAGCATTTAACCCTCCTCCATCTCCTACAAATTCTCCCATCAACATGACAAAGAATAAAACCTCTTATTTCTCTGATTTGTTCACACTCAAGAAGAAGACGCCAGTTGACCATTGAGTTGCTGAAAAAGATCAGACACAGTGGGAATTGCTTAAGATTTGTTTAATTCTGAATCATTATTATCTTAATGATCCTAACTTCACTCAAGGCTCTTCCAATCAATGATTTATGCTATATTGGGCTACTTACAAGTACCAAGATTTCATAAATCACATAACATCAGCAGCAGCAACAACAATCATCCTGCTTATGGCAACAGAGAAAGATCATATGTAAGTACCACTCATAAGAGAAAGCACAATTTCTGACAATAACAAGATCCTCTCTTACATCAATGTCATAGGGATTGATGTGGATACCCTATCAAAAACATCAAACTTAATTACACACGCGTGATAGACGGAGTGTATGAATGTTATGGGATGCAATCTGATGGGAAGAGAAATCAAAGTAGCAAAGAAGAAGCTAGCGGGTAATGAAATTTGATCTTAACTTTGTGTTATCTAGTATTCTTACTTGTTGCCTTTATCTTTATTTTTGTCTCTTTTATGGACTCATCTTGTAACTCACTTTTGAACTGAATTGATATATATATATATATATATATATATATATATATTAGGGTTATCTAATGATAATAACTCTTTGTCCAGAACTTATTTTATTGTTTTCTTATCATTATATATTATGACGAGATTAATCATTTTCTGGTTAATTTAAACCAAAACAATCTTTACTGTATTATCTTAGGTTATCTTGTAAAATGTGGTTTTGACATCATCAGAAAGGGAAGTCTACTATGAGTTCTAATTCTTAGAGTTGGCATATTGTAAGGAAAAGATCACTTTATAAGATCTTGACCATATCACGCCAATTTATTGATTAGGTTAGTTGATTATATCCTGTAAAGGACAGAATACTTTAATAGTGTTATGGACTATAGTAGTCATATGAGTCTAGATAGTCTTCTGTTGAAGAGAGAAGAAGAGCAAATATATCATTAAGCAAAGCAGAACGAGGAAACCTTCTGCTTTCCCCAGCACACTAGGAGCATAATAAAGAACACTTATTCTACTTGCCACATAAGTGAATCCTTAAAAGAGGAAGGACATCAATCAATGATTTTGTCAACTCAATAAAAAAGATTCAAAATCTACTCTACAAGGCAAGATAGAAGAATTTGACAAGGATATCATCAGCGGAAATCAAGCATTTAATGCTAAGCCAATCATGCCAACAATGAGAATTTTTTATTCTGCACATATAAAGCTTTGAATCAGAGTATTTAGAGACAAAGGCGATCAACGAGCCGTTACTCAGCCCTGATTTCTTCATGAGCAAACAAGCATTCAACTGTCAAGAAATTTGAGAATCTAAATACAATTTTGAAGCAGCAACCGAATTTATTCCAAAGTTCTTTTAATTTATAATCTCGATTTAAGTCTGTCTTATCGAGAAGGAGATTAGCTTCAACCATAGTTTAGCATATTTCTAAGCTCCCTGTGTGAAGAGTTGTTGTAGATTTATCTGTAAGTTGTAAGGGTCACGACCCAAAACTCGTGCACGAATTTTTTTCTAGCTTTGACTTGAATTCATGGCTCATACTCAGAAAGTATAAACAAGCGAGAATCCTAGTAGTGGATTTGCAGTGAAGTTTGATTGGACCGTGGACATAGGGGCTTATAGGGGGTTTCCCGAACCACGTAAAATTGATTACGTGCTTTATATTCTGTCTTTTATTTTCAGTTGATTTATTCACTAACACTGCATACTTATGCTCATCATTCATTGTATTAATTAATCTGCATAAGAACACTAGGTTAAACAAAGAATTTCATATAAGAGCAACCAACTTAATCCACCATCTTCCGCACATGATATTGTTCAGAATAAACTACGAAAGCAGTGTAAGTTTGTCAGAATTAGCACACTCAAGAGATTGTCTGGACAGATCATCTTCTCTTAAAAGAGAACCTGCTCAAGTCATCTTCCCAGCAAGAAGACCTTCACTCTTGATTAATTAGCTCAAGTTAACTACAAAAGTTGGTTTTTGTTGCATTCCCAGGAAGAAAGGAGTTATTTATAGCTCCAAAACCTGGAACTAGCCGTTTGAGAGATGGAGTATGAAGTAATCCACATTAAATGTAACATTAAATACGCGGTAAGGTGATGGTATGCGCGCCGTTTAGAATGCTTTTTTTTTTTCTCATTTCTCGCGATTTTCCAATGATTGTCAAGAATGATATAAAATAACAAAATAAAATTGTAAAACACAAGTAATAGATGTCAACATAGTAATATTTAAATTTTATTCATTTTAAACGTATATTGTCATAATTGACTTTTTACTTAAAATTTAATTTTAGGACATGTGTGTATGAATAGCACATATGAGGTATGAAAGTATGAATGATATGATTATTTTACAATCATACCATTCATATATGCGTGCAATTTAATAAAACTTAATATTTCTTGAATAATCGTATTGTGCAATTTTTAGTTAATGTAATAATAAAAAAAGTATGTTAATTCAATAAATATAAAAATAACTAATTTTTAAATATTATTATTTTGATGACTATTATTTGTCTTTTATAATGCTGTTTGATTATCGTAAATATTTACTATTTAAAAAATATCAAATCATTTAATTTTTAAAAAACTTAATGAGCATTCGTCAAATATATTAATTAAGAAACCTAAAATTTAAAATGAATTTTCCAACACAAAACATATTGGCCCGGTGACGGGGAATTGTCTTGCGCATGCTTACGATTTGGAATTTGGGCAAGTTTACATAGTTCAACTTAATTAATATATGAACAAGCAAATGGAATAGTATATTATGTAAACGCCGCAAATGCTCCACTACTAGGGAGATCGTAGACAGCCAACTTTATCTGCAACTTGAGCACTTATAATATTACAATTGAATTTTCTCTCCACAAAACCTAATAAAGTACTGGCATATAATATTTATTATATAGTCACTTTCAATTCGTTAAATTTCGTTTCTTCTTGTTTGTCTTGCGTGCATTTATTTATCTCCCAACTTAGCTATTTATATTTACCGTCGAAGTTAGCCTCTCTTCACACAACACACACACGACAATATGACCTGCAACGAAGTAGCTCTAATAGTGTTAACAAGAACTCATGCTGGTTATTTCAGAATAGCCCTTTCTCTAGGGTGGCAATCTTTGTTATGGAAAATCTTACTTCAGCCTCATCCTGATTCAAGAAATATCAATGCATTAATACCACTCCCAAAATACTTATACCTTACACTCCTAACAATTCTATGGTCTTTCTCTCTGTTCGTCCTCATCCTCCTATCTCTTCTCTACTTGTTGAGGTGCATCTTCTTTTTCGACATGATCAAGGCCGAATTCTCCCACCCCGTGGGGGTGAATTACCTCTTTGCCCCTTGGATCTCATGGCTCCTCGTCCTTGAATCCGCCCCCTTTGTCACCCCGAGGCACGTCTCCTTTGTCGTACTCTGGTGGGTCCTGGCCGTCCCCGTCGTCATCCTCGACGTCAAGATCTATGGCCAGTGGTTTACGAAGGGGAAAAGGTTCCTCACAGCGGTGGCGAACCCAAGCAGCCATCTCTCTGTTGTGGGGAACCTCGTAGGGGCACGCGCTGCCTCGAAGATGGGGTGGGGGGAGGTGTCTGTGTTCTTGTTTTCTCTAGGGATGGTGCATTACCTAGTGCTCTTTGTCACGCTCTACCAAAGGCTTTCCGGCGGTGACCGGCTGCCAGCAACGTTGCGGCCGGTTTTCTCGCTCTTCTTTGCCGCGCCAAGCGTCGCCAGCCTCGCGTGGTACTCCATCGCCGGGAGGTTCGACATCGGCGCAAAGATGATGTTCTTCCTCTCGCTCTTCCTGTTTATTTCACTGGTAATTTTTAAATATTTAATTATATTTCGTGTGATTTATGATATTATTAATTCAACACATTTTAAGAAAAAAACAATAGAATAATTACAACAATAATGAAAGTTAAATAATAATTATAAATATAATAATATTTAAATTATAATTAGTTAGATACATAATCATATTATACATATGAATCTTATGAACTTTAAGAGCATACTATTCATAAATAATTAATATGAATGGTATTATTGGTATTAAAGTCATTATAATTCAAATATTATTAAAAAAATTATTTTTATAACTTTCATTCTCTTTAAGCTAATTTTAAATATTAATGGGATTAAAAATATTCTTTAGGATCGTATGATTGGAATTGTTGTCGATGAATTGAAGAGGTTCCAAAAAATTTGCAGTTCTCACGTAGTTTTTTTTTGCTATACGAGTCAGATTGGAGATAATAATTGGATAGAATTTTTTAAAATATTTAACATGTTCATGGATAACAAATCGCGTAACAATTTGTATCTCCTATATATTATTAATAAAATTATAATATGACATAATTAGTCATTTAAGATATAAAATACTCCCTCCGTCCCCAAAGTGAGTAACACTTTGACCTTCACGGGTTTTAAGAAAAGATGTTGACTTAAGTGTATGATGTGTAAGAAAAGTGTGTTGTGAGTGGAGATTGGGTCCCACAAGGTGTGTTGTGAGTGGAGATTGAGTTCCAAAATAGAAAGTTTTTAATGTAACACACTTTGGGGGACGGCCCAAAAAGGAAATGCGTAACATACTTTGGAGGACGGAGGGAGTATGTAATTTTTATATATATTTTAAATTTTGAATCACAAATATATTATGTCTTACAATATTATTAATACAATAAAAAATATTATATGATATGATGATATGTTAAAACATTATATTTATATTTATGGACAACAACACGTTGTCTTTTGTGATGGGAAAATCTGGTCATTTGTTTGGATGTATTTGATCGGTGAAGAAGCCGTATCAAATCTTCCTTCGAATTCCAATTAAAAAAATGGAAATAGAGTTGCAAGTTGCGTCCATAGAGTCCGTACTTACCAGCTATATAATTTATAAATTAATACTCGCTTCCCATCCCACTAAATTTGACACAATTTCTTTATTTGGACGTTTATTAAACTTGATACATTCCTAAAATAATAAAAATTATATTTTTAAAAATGTGTGCACCCTACTATCTTTATTACTTTTACACTACTTTATATACTCTCCTTAATAACCGTGCTAAAAAATTTTATGTCATGCTTATTGGGACGAAGAGAGTAGTATATTTTAAAAGTCCCTACAGTTAATTATATTTCTCTAGCTGCTTTGTTGGTTTTAATAATGTGTAAATTATATAAAATTGTAAAAATTAAATAATATTTACTAATATAACAAAATTAAAATTTTTGTCCTTATAAATATGAATTATTTAAAGTACTCTTCTACTTAAATTTAATGGTATGAATATTATAAAATGTATGAATAGTAATTTGTAGAATCTATACGTACGTAAACTATAATAACAATAAATATCTCGTATGAATGATATAATCCAATATGTTGCATAGTATTCATATGTTGAATACAAAAACTAATTAGGAGGGTATTTTAATACAATAAACGTAGAAATTATCACAACTTAAATAATGTTATATTAATGGCTATTTTTTTTTAATAATCTTCTTTGGTTATATTATACATTCACTTTTCAATAATAAGATAATATTTGAATTGAATATCTCAGTATTCCATTCTATTTTTGAACTTATTTGAATCATTCCATTCATATTAGATTCATATTCAAATATTACATAATAATTTTTAATTTGTTATGAATATTCGAATAATTTTATTTAAATTGAATATTAAATAATATTATTTAAAATATTAAATAATATTATTTAAAATATTAAATTTAAAATTGTTCGATTTATTAATCTTGGAGACGATTTGAAATCTTTATTATAAATTAAAGAATAATTTCAAAATTATTTTTCTAAATACAAAATAGACTTTATATTCTAATATATTATTTATAATTAAGTCAAATATTTACGAATATCGAATCAAATATCACAATATTCGATTTTTATTTGAATACCAATGAAATTGAAAAAAAAAAGAATATTTGTATTTGAATTCAAATCACTAAATTTCGTATTTCACTACAAAAAATGAATTATATAGCAACATCACGGAAAATTTTTCCGTTTCTTAATTTTAACGGATTAGCAACGGACTTGTTATGAAATTATTGTAAAATTTTAGTAACGGAATCATCCGTTATTAAAAATTTAATAACGAAAATTTTGTTACAATTCCGTTATATATAGTAACGTAATTTTTGAATTTCATGTTTTAATATTGGATTACATTAACATTAAATTTAATATTGCATCACGAAGGACTCGAACCCGAGACCTTAGCCTTGGGCATTAAACTCACTACCACTAGACCAATACACGCACACCAAAATATATCATAACCATTGAATTAAGTAATATACATAGAATTTCTTGTTTTAGTATATGAAAAATTCCACTGCTAAAATAAAAAAAAATTTGTAGTGCTCAAATCACCAAATTTCATGTTAAATTTTAAAAAGAACCAAAATTATTTGATTCGTTTACAATCATTGGTATAGATTGATATGAAAAATACTGCCTAAGAAATCGGAAATTATCTCAAACCCTCCATCTTATAAAAGTTAATGTATGAGATTAATTCGATATAATTAAATTAGAACCTTTTTAATAAAAAAAATGAAATTAAAACTACCGATAATATAATCCTTATTATAATCTTCTCTAATCTCAGTTGATTTCTCTTACGATTATAGTTTGTAATCGATTCATAATTAAATTATCGGTTCAGGATTTTGATAATTTTGAATCGGAATCAAACGATTGTTAGGATTAATCATTTGGAAATGAATCGTGTAGGACGGTTTTGGTTACGGTTCAGAACAGCCGGTTACAATTCTGAATCATTCAAAATATCAATAATTAAATATAATTAATTTTTTAAAAATTCTAATTATTTTTATTACGTACTATTGCATATCATCATTTTAGTTTTGAGATTTTCTACATGCTTCCATTTTAAAATTTTTAAACTTTAATGATTCCAATATAAATACAAAATATTATTTTATCATTCTAAAATATCTCGAAGTGTCATTGGTTTGCAACTTGAAATTGAGTTTAAATTTTATTTCTTTCATTGTTAATGTATATATATTTTTAATATATTCTTGTAAATTATAAAAAATAACTTTTTATATTATAAAAAAGATAAAGTTATGATTCCGGATTCATGTTTCTAATTTTTTTGAACATAACTCTTTATATTGTAAAAAAGATAAAGTTATGATTCCAAATTGCGGATTCATGTTTCTAATTTTTTTGAACCGTACTCGAATTATTCCTAAAAATGTCACAATTGAGAATCATACTTCAAGTACAATTAGGGGTGTAATCGAACCGAACTGAACTGAATACTGTCAGGCTCGAGTTCGGTTCGTTTAAAAATTTAAAGGTTCGAGTTCGGTTCGAGTTCTGAAAACCAAGCTCGAGTTCGGTTCGATAAATAAAAATTGAGCTCGAGTTCGGTTCGAGTTCGGTTCGTTAATTATTCGATTTAATAGTA